>JAOTAY010017953.1:0-36910 GCA_025629805.1 Erythroxylum baracoense
GTTGCCAATATCCTGATTTTGCATCTAATGTGGTAAACCATTGATGTCCTTTTAATTTATTAATAATGTAGTCCTTTCTAGGTAATTTATATGCATCACCTATTGTTGCTTCATTCAATTTTTTGTAATTAATAACCATATGTCTATTTCCTCTTCTTTGTTCAACTGAATTGTTTACATAAAAGGCTGGAGCTGAATGTTTACTATAACTTGGTGAAATTAAACCTTTATTTAATAATTCCGTAAATTCACTAACAAATTATTGAACATCTATTTGTGAATATGGAATATTGTTTTTAACATTTACTTCTTGATGAGGATTTTTAAGTTTTATTTCAATTAATTCTTGATTTGTATTTTTTATAGGATCTAAGGGATTTTTGCTACATACCTGATCTAATAAGGTTTCTATTTCTTAGAAGATTGCTCTCGCGTCGTCTTCTTCAACGACTAAACCCTAGAGTCCTCTTTTGTTTTAACGGCCACCATGGCTGGTGAACCTCCTGGGGGGATCCCCACTGGACCTTCATGATCCTTTGCCAGTTTTTTCCAAAAACCAATTACCTCTTTTGAGCCAAAATCCAACCTTATAAAGCAAGTTAAATTCGTTAATGGAGTTCCTGTTCTTGAATATGAATTCGATGAATTTCAACAAATGATCGCCCCACACAAATTGAGCCTTGTAGGGAAGTTCTTTTATGGGCGTCCCAAGATGGAGGAGGTACACAAGGAATTTGGAAAACTAGGTTTTCACGGAACCTACACCATTGGATTGATGAATCCTCGTCATATTTACATCTGTTTCGAGCTAGAGGAGGATTATCAACGATGTTGGATTAAAACTTTCTGGAATATTGCGGGATTTCCATTGAGAATTCTCAAATGGAAGCCAGGTTTTAAGTTTGAAGAGGATCCTCCGATAGTTCCTATATGGGTATCTCTTTTTGATTTACCCATGGAATTTATGATACCTGAAGTGATTTTCTCAATGGCCATGGCTATAGGGCAACCTTTGAAGGTAGACACGCCCACGCTCAATCTCACACGGCCCTCGGTGGCTCGTTTTTATGTTGAAGTTAATCTCACAAGAGAATTGCCCAAATCAGTCAAGGTAGGTATAAGGGGCAAAAAGCACGAGCAAGTATTTACTTATGAACATTTCCCATCATACTGTTTTAAGTGTCACAAATAGGTCATAAGGAAGTGGATTGTAGGAAGGGTAAGCCTCCCCCGTCGTTGAATAAGGAAGAGTCTCGCCAAAGACAGGCTGCTTTAAAGAATAAGGACAGAGGTCTTAAGCTACAGCCCCCAAAGGTGAAGTGGAAGCCACAATCGGTTTTAAATCACGGAGACGGTGGGCAACCAAATTTGGGAGACCTGTACATTTCTTCCTCGGGACTTAGTGGCAAGGAGCAGGTGGCGACTCTTGTCGACGTCCAAACGAATAAACCTGAAGTGGATATGATGGATAATCCAGTAAAACATGTCCCTAATTCTAATGTTACTGAGAACGTGAGTGCATGTAATGTTATTAACACACTAAGCGTGGAAACTCCAACTCTAGTGCTGGTTTCGATAACTGATCAGGGAGATTTGTCATCTCACAAGGTCCCAGAAGTAATAGTAGAAGGCTTAGACAAGCTGGAAGCCATGGCACCTTTGGCAACTCCTCACTCTCAACTGACGCGCAAGGAGCTGTCCCAATGCGAAGCAACTCTATGTACTGTGGTTTCAGCTCCTTCAGTGGTCCGTCGACGTAAAGACTCTCCGAAAGGTTCACAGCTAGCGAATCAATTTGCGGTACTTCAAAATCCATCAATTTTGAATATAGACAATACGGAGTGTTCTGAAGTGCAATTGGAAGTTGCAAGACCATGCACTGGAACAAAGGATTTTTCTCATAATGACGCTTTGCTGGGGTTGTCTTCTAACCCTGAGGCTTTCCGGCATGATATGGAGGAAGGAATTAGTTTGTCCGAGGGTGATAGTGATGAGGTTCGACTCACGGGGTCTAGTGCAAAGAAACGGAAACGTGGGCGAAAATCAAATGCTTAACGATTGTAGGCGCAGGAGGGGTTGTCTCTTAGGCGCTCTTCCAGGTTACACTAAAATTTCTCTATCCTTTAATGATTAATCAATTAATATGGAATATTAGGGGGATTGCTAACGAAGCTTCACGACGAGGTCTAAAGAACCTAATTAGGGCTCACTCAATAACTTTTATGGTTATTTTGGAACCCATGTTAGGGAGTAATGATCTGGATAGAATAAGGAGGGAGTTAAATTTTGATGTATGCTTCAAGTCTTGTTCGGATAAGATTTGAATTTTTTGTAAAAGTGACTATAATGTGGTTTTATTAGAAGAAATGGAACAGGTTGTGCACATACAGGTGAATCATCCTATTACAGATAAAAGTTTTCTTATCTCCGCAGTCTATGCCAAAAGTACAAGGGTGGGACGATGATCTTTGTGGAATAACATGTTGCGGTTTCGGGAATTACACCAGGGGCTTCCTTGGATGGTTGGAGGTGATTTTAATGTTATCCGAAACTTGGAGGAATACTCAGGTAGTTCAGTTCAGGACAAGGGGGCTATGGAAGACTTCAATAATTAGATTGATTCTTGTTCTCTTTTTGAGCTACAGACTGTTGGCGATGTGTTTACTTGGGGCGGCACACGACGCACTGGTTAGGTGAGTAAGAAGTTGGATCGAATACTATTCTCATAGGAGTGGGTTGATCTCTTCTCTGAATCTTTTATTCAACACCTAAATAGAACTACTTCGGACCACTGTGCTCTCTTGCATCAATTCAGCCCTTTTGTTGAAAGTAGACCAAAGGTTTTTCATTTTCAAAATATGTGGTTTCGAAGACCAGAGGTGATGGATGTGATTAAAAATTCTTGGGATCAGCCTATTCAAGGTTACGGCATGCTTGCTTTTTCTTTAAAATTGAGTCGGTTAAAGGGGGTGTTGAAGGCTTGGAACAAGGAGCATTTTGGTGATGTTTTTGCAAATTTTAAGGCAACGGAAGAGAGGGTTCAACAACTTGAAATTCAATATGATACTTTACCTACTGTTGTTCACCGAGAGGATCTTCATAAGGCAAAGGCTATTTTACTACAAAAACTCAAGGAGCGCGATGATTATTGGAGGCAAAAAATGAAGCTAAAGTGGCTTAAAGAGGGTGATGCTAACACAGCTTTTTTCCATGCTTCTTTAACGGAAAAAAGGTCTCGTTTGTGTATAAAGAAAATTCAGTCTAATAATGGAACCTGGTTGTCTAGGAGAGAGGAGATAGAAGTGGAGGCTGTACGGTTCTTTGAAACTTTATTAAAGCAGGAAACTGAGACAGCTAATGGGCATGCGCAAGAGGTCTTCCTTCAACATATCCCATCTTTGCTCACGGAGGAGGATAGAGCTCGATTGTTGAGGAGTGTGGAGTTGGAGGAGATTCACCAAGCCGTGTTTGACTTGGATCCTTCAAGCGCGCCGGGTTCGGATGGTTTTGGAGGTGAATTTTTTAGACAGTGTTGGGACATAATTTGCTTGGATTTATTAGGGGCATGTCAAGAGTTCATGTTGGGGATACCGATCCCGAGGGTAATAGCTAGTACTCTCATAACCTTAATACCGAAAAAGGCTTCATACACTACTTTTTCTGATTTTAGGCCGATTAGCCTTTGCAATTTTATTAATAAGATCTTCTCTAAGATCTTGACTGAGAGAATAAAAGGGGTTCTCCATAAGCTGATCTCTGAGGAGCAATCTGCATTTTTATCAGGGCGTGATATCAATGACAATATCTTGCTCACTCAGGATCTCTGTCAGTTTTTGAAACATAAAGTGGTGGGTGGCAATATTGTTTTAAAGCTTGACATGATGAAGGCTTTTGATAGGGTTTCTTGTGAATTTTTGGAGAGGTTGTTGGAGACTTTCGGGCTCCCTAGCTTATTTGTTTGTTTGATAATGACTAATTTGCAAAGTTCTTGGTTCTCAGTCCTAGCCAATGGTTCTCCTATAGGTTTCTTTCAGGCTTCGAGGGGAATTAAGCAAGGGGATCCAATCTCTCCATATTTATTCATATTAGTCTCGGAGGCTCTCTCTCGAAGGCTGAAATATTTAATGGACGAAGGTTTAGTAGCGCGTTATGGTACTCCAGCGGGATCCCTACCTGTTTCTCATTTGTGTTTTGCAGATGATTTAGTGATTTTCACGAGAGGGCTGAGACAATCACTGCAGCACCTAAATGAATTTTTCATATGCTATGAGGAGGCTACTGGTCAAAAAATTAACCGACACAAAAGCATCTTTCTTATTGCGGAAGATTGTAAACCTCGTATAGTGTGGAATATTGTGGACATCTTCGGTATGCAAAGAGGCATTTTTCCTTTTACTTATCTTGGTAGCCGCATTTTTATGGGTAGAAAAAAGATGGCTTTTTTCCAATTTCTACTTGATACATTGGACAGGAGATTGGGGAATTGGAAGAATAAATTATTGTCGCAAGGAGGGCGGCTACTACTCATCAAACATGTCCTCTCCTCCATACCATTGCTTATGTGGGCAGCTATTGATCCTCCGAAGTCAGTGATTAGGGCTATTGAAGCTAAATTCCAAAAATTCTTGTGGGGTAGTTCCGATGGAGAACACAGACGGCATTGGAGGTCTTGGGCGAATGTTGCTAAAAAAGTTGAAGAAAATGGCCTCGGACTCCCGAAATTTAATGACATTATTAAAGCATTCTCGGCTAAGTTATGGTGGAAGGTGAGGCATGGTGTAGGATTATGGTCAAATTTTATTCAATCTTTGTCTCCTCTCTCACGTAAAAAAACAATGTGGAAGCGAGTAGTTTCAATTGATTTTAAGGCATCACAAATTGTAAAAGTCCTAGTTCGTAGAGGTGATAGATCTTTTTGGTATGATAATTGGCCACCATTAGGAGTGATATGGGATTTGCCACGGAGTGTGACGCCTCCTTTTCCAAATTTATCAATACGGCAATTCTTTGAATTTTGTGAGCAGTATAGATCAGAGCTTCAATTACTTTTGTCTGATATGGCTGTTGACACTTTGACAGACTTGGACCTAGATTTTGAGGAAGGGGATGATTTATTGATTTGGTAACCTATAATAACAGGTCAGTTTACGATAAAATCAGCCTATGAATCCTTGCGCAAACCTCAGCAACATCATGACGTTGCAAAGATTTTATGGCATCGGGTTATTCCTTTGCGGATATCACTTTTTATGTGGCGCATGTACAACCGACTACTACCTATTCCAGATGTCCTATGTAAGTATGGTTTTGCCCTATACCCTTCACGTCGTCCTTTATATTTTGCTCATGCCGAAACTATACCTCAAGTGTTTATGGGATGTCCTAAGACTATCGAAGTTTGGAGATATTTTGCTTCCATTTTGGATTTATCTTTTCAGCCCTCTTTAAATGTTTGGCTTTCGGTGCAAGCTTGGTGGAGGAATGGCAATTTTTCTTTAGCCCTTAACGCAATACGCATAACTGTTCCTTTTTACATTCTATGGGAATTATGGAAGGCTCAGAATAAATTCTTCTTTTAGCATGAAAAAAGCTCAGTGTCATATATAAAGCATGCTGTCAAGGACCACTTGGTAGGGATGTTGCGTGTTGAAAACTTTAAGGTAAAGTCTGCAGTTGAATCCCAAAAAATTGAGGTACTATTTAGAGTGAAATTGATATATCAAGGCTCGCATCTAGTTCGTTGTGTGAGTTGGAAGTCGAAACCACCTTTTGATATTGTTTTAAACACGAATGGATCAGATTTGGGATCTCCAGGACCATCTGGTTGTGGTTATATCATTCGCAATGCTGGAGACGATTTATTTTTGGCGAGGCAAGATTCATAGGCGTCGGAACTAGTTTTGGGGCCGAGGTTACTAGTCTTTTACATGGGGTGCGAAGGTGTGAAGAGTTGGGATTTCAAAATGTGCTTATTCAAACTGATAGTAGTGTCCTTGCCCAACTCCTACAAAAACAAGAGAATTATCCTTGGCGATTCTTGTCAGTCTTGCAGGAGATTTCAAACATTATGGGAAGATGTCATTATAGCATTATTCATGTCTTCCGGGAGACCAATGCCCTTGCAGATTGCCTAGCGCGCATTAGCTCCTCTGGCTCATCTAGGATTTTCCAGGATGTTTTTGCACTGCCATCTACTGCGAGAGGGTTGTTGGTTTTAGATCAGCAATCCTTTCCTTACTTGAGAGTTTCATAGATGTTTTCCATTATTGGGTAAGTCTTAAGCACTGCCCTTGTACCCTTTTTATTTCTATTAATAAATCGGGTTTCATTCCCGCCAGGTTCCGCCCTGGTTAAATTAAAAAAAACCTCTTAGTAGTTTTATGAGCTAGCTTATTGATGCACTTCTAAGCCAATTTATCATCTTTTTTTATTTGGGGGTATTTATGGAATTTAAGAACTTACTAGGTCTCTAACTTGTACCTTTTTCTTGGTTGCTCTAGCCAAAGTTTAGATGAAGTCACCAATTGATTCATCTTTGCCTCCAATCTTTCAAACCTTTTAGAAATTATATGAGCCAGATTATTATTGCATTCCCAAGACATTTTTTACTTTCTTGAGTTAGGGGCCTTTATGGGAATCCAAGTGGTTATTTGATCAATAGAAAGCGATATAAAGATCTATTAAAGAGATGCCCATACTATGCCCATACTAGTTGTACATCAACTTTGCAACCTTATTTAGTGAGAAATACTTGGATAAGAACATCTTCACTAAATTATCCCATATGATGAAGTTTGATTTAATCTCAAACTTTGATTTAATCTCAAAGTTTGATTTAATCTTATAGAGGAAATAGAAACAACCTAAGCTTGATGGCTACTTTAGTATCTCCATTGACTTTAAATGTGTTACATATCTTCAAAAAGCTATGGATTTTTGCATTATCATCGTTATCTTGTAATCCATCAATCTACATGAAATGTTGTAACATTAAGATGAATTTTGATTTAATCTCAAAGTTATTCAATTTGATAGTCAATCTTACTATATTACATCGTGCTCCTATTAATGATGGAATCACATAGTCCAATATAGTCATATACTCTCCTTTCATTAGGTTAGGTTTTTGATATACTTGGGTTGTTGAATTTTTTTATCTCTCTCAATATTTGTAGAAGTTTCTTTTTGATATTTGTATCCTCTTTAAAAAGGTCATAAGAGTTGCTCCTCTTTATGAACTAAATGGAACACATTAAAACTAACTATGGAAAATAAAGAAATAAAATAAAATAAGAATAATAAAAAATTGAATAGATGACTAGATTATTAGTTATTGAGTCTTTTTAATGACACTAATTCCTAAAACAAGCCAAAACTTGATTATTGTTTTCCCTATTAGCCTTGCACAAAACTACATATAAGTGGATCAATCATTTTGTATTAGTAAGGTGATTAAGAAAATGTCCATCCCATGAGAAAAAGTACTACTACTAAATTCAACCATCCTATTGTTATGTAGCCAATAATAAAGTGGTAACTAATTAATTGAATATAAATTTAAAATAAACTAATGGATTAAATATCCACTAAAAGCAATCTAACAAGTAATCAATAAGAAGAATCAAATGATAATCATATAGAATATAATATCAAATGATTTAGTTGTCTATACATTTTATTTTTTAAATAAGTGGAATATGTAATGAATTGCCACTTCCTAGTAGATAGCCATCTATCCCTAGAATGGTTAACCAATATCCCTATCTGATTAATATATCTAAAAATGCCTTAAAATTTTTGAAATCTTATAAAAGGCCATCTTAATATCAAAAGCATCACGTGAAATTATCCCTAGTACCTATTCAATCCTTAATATACGTTCCTATGTCAATCTAAACATTAATTTTTCTAACATCAATATATAATTCAAATAACTTTTAAGCTCCCACATGTATATTACTAGTATTTAAATATCGCTACTATTTCTCAAACCTAAAACTAAAATCAAGTCAACAATTATTTCACTAAATTAGATTCTGAGTCCCAAGCTCTTAAAGTGAGAAGGTCTAATATCTCATTAGCTTACCTTTAGATTTAAGTTAATACCCTTTATTAAGTAGGCTTAGCTTTTTATTTTTGGTAAATTTATCCTACATGAGCTAGCTCATTCTCGATATCTATTTAAAATTTCAAAGGAGTTCCCTTTATAGGAACATCCCTAGATTTGGAGCCCTGAGAATGCATGGCTCTAGATATTAGAAGTGTTACTCCTTTAAAGACTCAAAGTGAAACTAGTTTTATGCTCAAACTAACTTAATTTACCTTTACGAGGAGGAGTTTCCCTCCTTATAAGATGCAATAGATATATGTAGATATGGAGCTTCCCCATCAAACCATGGCCAACAAGTAGGAATGGAGGTTTCTCGAAGTAGAAGGTAGTTTCATTTATAAAGTCCTTGAGTAAAAGAGTGGTAGCGAGTTCTCTAGAAGCATCCAAGCTTACCTGCTTCAAGGAGCAATGGTGAATGGCTGTTGAGTGTAATTATGCAATACAATCTACTTGTTTTATGCTAAAAAAATTACAAGTAAACGAGTCGTGACTTATAGTTAACAAGAGAGGATATCGATTCCATAGGGATTGATGCCCAGACACCACTTAATTTAGACAAGAATTTGTTTAAGAAATGAAATTGTTTAATGAAAATAATTTGAAAAATTAAATTAAAATTAAAAGACTAACAAAAAGCAATAGACAATACCAAAGTGTAGAAAAATCGGAATTCAAGAATCTAAGGACTAGAGATTACTTTTTTCCCTATTTTGTCTCCATCCTATTTTATTAATTGAATTGTGTCTTATCATAGATTTACGAATGTATTAATTACCCTCTCTCAAGGTATAACTAATTGTTCCTAATTGAATTAAAGGGAATCAATTGGATGATCTCTCAACCTACCCAATGACTCTACCGATTCAACTAGTTATTAAACTATCCTATGGGTGATCAACTGACTTCGTCAAGATCTCTCTTCTAACTAATCAATTGACATGATGATTGTAAGTCTATAAGTCGCCAACTCTCATTGTACAATCCTACATAATCAATCTCACTCACTCCTCGGTTTATTGCAAGATAACAAATAAAATCATCAATTATTAAAAAACAACTTCATTCAACCCAATAAAATAGGAGTTCTAACAAAATAGTTCAAAAGCAATCCCTCAAACTAAATCAGCCACTCATGGTCTCCATAACATCATCAACATTCAAATAAACCATTTTATAAAGAATAGAATAAGGAAGAAAAACACAGAAAATTGGATAAAAGGAACTTCTTCTCTTCTTTGCCAAAATCTAGAATTTTGGATGTTGATGTGTTATTTTCGCCTATCTTGTTGATAATCCTTGACTTCAATCCTTCCTTAGGCTCCAAACATGTGTTCTTCACTCAAGAATGGTGTTTCTACAGAAGGGTTTTGTCTCTTCCTAAGATGGATGCTTAATTATGCTTTAATAGTCCAAAAACCCTAAGTTTAATAATGCCCCGCATATTGTCCACATAAAACTTCCTCTTTTCTTTTCCTCTTTGATCTCTAGCTCAGTCTCCAAGTTGCTCAATCTTCCTACCTACATAAAAATAGTCAATTTTTACCTTAAATTAACATCAAACATAAAAGAGCATTGATGGAAATCAAACTAATTGAAAACATACAAAATGAATCTTAACATACAACAATAATCAACAATTATGCAAGAAACACATGCCAATTACATAGAAAAACATAGACTAATGCACACCTATCAACATCCCCTCACTTAAATCTTTGCTTATGCTCAAGCAAAAAAAATACAACCACTTAATTCTATCATTTCATTTTCACAAAGATCAAAGCATACAATCCCTCAAAATTAAACTACTTTTTCATTGGTGTACACAAGCAAACTCAACAATTGGCACCATCATTCAAAGATAAGTATAGATGTAAAATGAATTTTTCTCATGGTTTTCACTCATTTCTCTCAAGTGTTTGATGATTAGTGTTTCGCTCAAACTTCCTATAGGAAACTACACTACCATAGGCTTACTAATACACCAATTCTCCTCTACAATGATTGTATGCATAAATAGATCAAAAGGACTTGTTTAGGGTTGTAATGTAGTAAGGGTTAAGGTGGGTAAAGAGGGAAAAGGGTTAGCACAAGCATTCGTAAAGTAAAAAGTGGATAAAAAGGGATAAAAAAACATAACTCCGAGATACACAAATGTAACTAATATTCTACACTTATTAATGCAACTCACTTATTCTTCCTTTTTCTTTTCTTTTTTCTTTTTTTATTTTTCTTTCTTTTTTTTCTAAATACATGGAAGAACTATGAATCAAAATAGCACTATATACACTATAATCCACGGGCAGAAATATACTTAACTCATCTCGGTAAAATTTTTACAACGATCCCAAATAATGTATTACTTAATACTCTACTAAGCTTATGAATAGGTAGGTTAATGGGTTTAAGGTTTTAAAATTTTGGGTGTTTTCAAAGAACAAAAGGTTAAGGTTCAACAGGGTTAATAAGGGATAATACAAAGGGTAGGTTAGTTAAGCCAAGGGTTAACACAAAAAGGGCCTAAATCATCTCTATTAAGCATGCATCTAGTAGACTCAAACTGATTCAAAGCAAGTTCTGAAGGTAATAACCTAAGGAAGTATCACTCAACAAAGAAATAGAATGACGATAGATGGAGTCATATGGCTCAATCCTCACATCAGCTCAAATGATAACTCATTATGCATCTCTACACTACCTTATTGCTCAAATGTCAATTTGTGACTAAGCTTATGTAACCAACTACTTTTCATCACTATATATGGTTACATTTTCTACTCAAGTAGCCTAATCTGAGTTCAAGCAAGCATTAAATCTAATTCCAACTAGCGTGACAGACTTTCATAGCAATATCCATCAGAATGATTCAAATGTAGTTCAATTATTAACACAAAGCACATGATATGCCTAAACATGAATCCTATTTAACAAAACTCAAACAATTCAATTGAGAAAGTCAATGTCACCTCCCCCTGCTTAAAGTTCACATTGTCCTCAATGTGACAAGTTAACCACCAAATAAGGGAAAAGTGACCTCAAACTAAACAAAAGAAATTGAAACAAATAAATGACATCAAACTAAACAAAAATGACAACAAGACAAACAAAAAAGAATGATACAAAACCCAACAAAAGAAAATGACACAAATTAAAAGTAAAAGGGGTAAGAAAAGCTTATTCAGATGATGGTGGCGATGGTGTTGGTGAAGGAGCTTCGAAATTGTTCCTCTGATGGAAACTGAGGAACCTCTTCTTCAGGTCGCACTGCTCTTTATCAACTTGCCGCATTTGGGTGCCGAGCTTATTGACTTGGGATGTCATTTGCTGTTGGTTGGAGGCCATCTGGTCAAGGATTTGTTGAATTAGTCGACTTCCACTGGTGCACTTGGTTCCTCCTCTTATGCTTCTTTCTCCGGATCTAGAACTACTCGAGATGTGAAGGGTCGAGAAGCGGCTATATTGGTGCCCCTCATGTTCCTCACCGCAATATGCATCTGAGGATTTCGGAGTTCCATATAATGGAGCTCCAAAATCTCATAGCGTCTCAAATACGATATGTAAAACATATCATCTGGATTTGTGCGCACCTCTCCCACATCAAGGTTATAAAATCGGGCTAAAGTAGAAACAATATGAGACATTTTAAAATATGAACTCTTTTTATTTACCATACTCACTATTGATCGAAAAATTCTAAAAGATGTGTTAATTTTAACTTTTCAATCCTTGCACCACAAAAAGAAAAGTTCTTTGGCTGAGTATTTTTTGCTTTAAGTTTTGTTAAACACAGTTAAGTATATAAATTTATGTAAAAATAAATACTCGACACTACAGATCAAATAATTTAGTGCATTCTTAGAGTCAAATTTTTCTTCCCCAGTTAGAGTTTTCCAATAATCATCCAAATAAAAATCATCGTGATTATCTAAAACTTTAATGTTTGGCAAATAAAAAAGACCACGCATGACAATATAATCCAATTTGTAAACAGTACCGAATAGCCTAAACTAGAAAACGTCCATTTTGGTATTATATTGGACTGTGGTGAAAAACTCTATGGTCATCATAGGGTGAATAGGTACATCACACCGAACAAACTTATTCGAACCTATGTTTTCAGCTAGTCACTCTATTTTTTGCCTCACTCCTATGGTTTCTAACAATTCAAAATCAAAATACCTAAGAGTGACTAGTTCTCTATCCCTAATGTCACAAAAAAGCGTACCTTCTTCTTCCGAGTAAATTGGAAATGGGGAACGGTAAGCTGCTACTAAATAGTGTTTACCTTCACCGGAGACTTCACGGTGCAATTCATTAGTTGGCTCAGTCAGTTTCTAAGCCATCATCTTCCTTGATGCCATTATAAGAAGAAAATCTGCAAAAATAAGAGAAAGATGAGTGAATTCAATTTTTAGAGAGAGGGAGCCAAATCTTCCCAAAATCCTTGTGTTTTTGAATGATTTATGCATGAAAAGGTGAAAGGATTGTAAGATTAATGAAAAGAGTTTAAGAAAATACTAAGAATCTAGAGGAAAATGAAGAGTTTTAGAGAGTGGGGGAGAGAGAATTTCGTGGGTTAGAGAGAGAGGCAGTGAAAATTTGAAGAATGGGTGAAAGAAGAAAAAGGGAAGGAAAGTTAAATTTCCCTTCGGATGTAATTCCCATGATCGTGGGAAGAGGTGATTCTCACAATTCCAAACCTTCTTCCAAGCTTAATATTAGTTCTCTATGATCCCACAACCTACAAACACATCAAATTAATATTATTATCAAGAATTTTGAAAAAGAAACAAGTTGAAATTCAAACAAAAACCAACTGAACATTAATCAAACTCAATTCAAGCACAATCATAACTAAAGAACCACACCAATAAATAAATAAAAATTTAAAAGGAAGTAGAATTCTAAAGGTTGCCTCCTATGTAGCGCTTCTTTTGATGTCTGTAGCTCGACTCTCCTTTTTGCTTAAGGTAGTTCAATTGATTGGTATAGTGGCAGTGCAGAAGCTGATTTCAAACTCTGTATATCAGTTAACCAGTATGGATTCCACCATCGTTGTTGTTTTCCTTCCTATGCCTTCTTTTGCACGATAATTTCTTCCTAGATGCGTTCCCAGGGTCTTCAATATCTTTCCATCCTACTTGGAGTTCCGATTCCTTGATATCCATTGGGGGTAAAGGAGGATGATAGTATTTCTTGGATACCATGAAAGTCAATTTCTTCTTTTCAACTCTCGGTGTTAATTCTCCCCCATCCACGTCAATTATCGAATGAGAAGTAGCTAGGAACAATCGTACAAGAACTATTAGTGTTTCTGCATCTTCTCCAATATCCAATATGTAAAAATCCATGAGGAAAATAAATTTATCAATTCATATCTGTACGTTCTTGATGATCCCCTTTGACTGATGCACTGTTCTGTCAGCCGTTTTCACCAATATTTTATTAGGCTCTGGCTTTAGGGCATCATGTTGATACCAACTCCCAAATCTACAAATGCCTTAGCTATCTCTATCCCATTTATACTGCACAAAATGAAGAAATCCCTTGGGTCTTCTTTCTTTTATGCTATGTGTGGACTTCCTTTTGATATGTGCTTGATGACCTCTTTCTCCACTGGTTCTTTTAATATGAACTTTTTTTGAAGTTGATTTGTTATATTCGTCATCTTGCTTAGCTCAACCTCCTTATAATTCCTCGCTGCTTCACTTAAAGATGATTTCTGTTGGGTAAAAATCTAATGCGAAAGTCCAAGTTGAAGTTCCCTAATCTACTCGCTTATTAGTTCACTCGAAAGGACTTCCAAAACTATTTATCCTTCTCTTTTGATTCCGTCTTTTCCTTATGTACACTTTCTTTTTTCTCTGTCTGAGGGAGGACCATGATTCTTTCCTTCGTGTTGACCTCAGTGTTGCTCGGTAGGCTACTTGTATTTCTCGAAGATAACGCATTAGTGAGTTGACCTACCTAACATCATATTCTATTGAATCAAATTAACTTACAATTAGAGCCAAGTTGTACTAAAATTAACTTCCTATGCAACATTAATAGTAATCACATCAACAATCGTATTGAAAGTAAAAGCATATATCTTTACACCCTCATAAAGATTGCACTCAATGCCCTTAAGTGTTTAGTGTGAAAAGTATCAAAACTCTCAATCAAGACATAACATAATTCTTACCATATGTTTACAATAAAATCACATCTCCACCACTTACGTACGAACTAGAAAGAAAAAATCAACGGGCTTTGCACAGGTTGTAATGGGACTTAGGTATGATATGATGGGGATAATAAAAGGGTTTAAGTGAAGTAAATTTACCAAACAATATATTTCAAGACTCATTACAAATAAACATAGGTCCTTTCTATGCAATTTTATTAGTACCATAAAAGTATTCTCTTTTTTCCCTTTTTCTCTTTTTTTCTTTTATGTTTTGTCACAATATTCCAATCAGTAAAACAATTCAAAAAATATTGGATCTTTCATAATTTTTAAGTCTTAATAAGTAAATAATGTCAACAATCTTCAAGGTTCAAAATAATAAAAAGGTCTTCAAAGAAAAATAGGATAAAGGTTTATAATTCGGGTTTAATTAATGAAACAAGCTAAAGCTCAACTTGGTTATTCCTGAAGGTCAAATTGAGGGTGTGGTAACAATCAAAGAAATAGGCTAAAGCAAATTGGTAAATCTAAGTTCTGTTATCACTTTATCACAAATATGGTCTTAACATGCATAATAAAAGCAAGTTCTAAAATTATCCTACTATACAAGATATCACACATATGAAAGAATAAGAACAGCTTTAAAAAATTTGAAAACTTGCTTTTCAAGCCCAAAAGCTCATGAAAAAGATGAGTATATATGTGTGTAAAAAATATGCAATTTCATTCAACTTGATATTTCAATGATTATGAAAAATATGACTTAGAAAACTAATTTTATTCAAACCATTATCCTCTTGAACACCAATCCAATCAATATTCAGTAAGGAAATACAGTATTAATTGACAGATCCCAACTAATTCAAAATATCAGTTAATAGAATTTATAATCAAGATTATAACAAGTTTGAGGAAAATGATTAAAAATTCATTAAACCCATCCCGGCACATAAAATTGTACATTGTTCTCAATGTGCACAATACTATATAAAAGTGAGAGGGTTTTTTGGTACTTTCTAGATTATGGCAATTTCTGATATGTGGATCCATCCAATATGAGACTAACATCCTTGCAAAATACAAAAGAAAAGGATAAAAAGAAACAAAAAGGAATAACATAGCAGAAAATAAATTCCTATACTAACATGAAAGCAAATACAATATAATATGTTGAATTAAAATTAAAACTAACTCATAGTTTGCCTCCCATGCAACAGTTCTTTAAAGTTGGCAGATCGATGTAACCTGCACGTTTCCATCATTCAGGGTCTATAATCAATGACTTGCTTCCACCTTTTTCTCTACAAAGAATTTTGTAGCCTATAAGTAAGCCACCAGTTAAAAGATAATAACAAGGACACAATTTATCAAATTAATATATTCAATTTCAAGCAATAATGCCCTTTCTAATGACAAAATGTTAATAAAATGAGCGATAATGAAACTCCCTGAATCATCAATTAGCTTGAACAGTTTGTCTTCTAGGAAGTGAGAACCCTCAATTCTTAAGGTCACTACCAACACCTCATCTTACATGGTTCCTTTGCCTTCTTCCTTAACCTTCTCTACCCACTCTTCTTCTTCTTCTTCCTGGATGGAGGTTTTTGACTCATCTTCTTCAGTTATCTTCTGCCACTCCTCTACTTTCTCTTCTTAGATGGAGGTTTCTTCATCTTCTTCTTCAGGGAGCTCTTCTTCACTACTTAGGGTGATTGCCTCTCTATTGATAGTATCAGTTTCAATAGAACTGGGTAAACTCCCTTGCATCTCGTTAGATAATGTATCCACTACCTGATCGATTTGATTCACCATATTCTATATATGAGCCCCTGTTTCCTAATGCCTCATGTTTGAATCTTAAATAAACTCAGTTATCATATTATTCAGAACAGAAGTTACCTCCTTGCCTTCTTGAAATGTATCTTCATTCATGAAATTGATTGTTGTCTCTTCTTCATTCTGTAACAATTAGAAGCTCAAATTATACTCATCATATGTAGATGAAGAAAGTCTCTCGTTGAATTCACATTGGCTAGTTATCCTCTCGGTAAGGCATTCTATTAGTTTATCTGTAACACTTTCTTTTTTGTCTTGAAGCTCTCTTTGAAATTCCCTCCATTCATAAAGCTAGCCCTTGCCTTTTCTTCACTCTTGAATTTGTGTCGATTAGCTTTCATTTTAGCAAGGATTTCCATTAATTTATTTTCCATAGTTGACTCGTTAATTGGAGGTGCTTAGGGTTATAAGTATTCAAATGGTGCTTGCTTATTCCATCCAAAAACTTGCTCCACTCTGAATTGTAGCTTTTCTTGTATACTACACCATGAGGATGTAGTACATGTTTGGTCACTCCTATCTATGTATTGGTGCTTGACATTCATGATTGTAGTGATAATTCCGAACAATATTGTGACAAGGCTTAAACATCGATTGCGCTTATGAAAATATGTGGAAACACCCCTCTCTCGAATATGGTGATGATATGGATCACGAGGACATATTCTAGCTCCCACAAAAGTCTTGTATGCTCCATTCTTCCATTGTGAGATGTGGTTATGACAATGAATCGTAATTTCTACTATAAACCACAAAGTCAAGATTAAGTAGAGAAATGCAAAAGATAATCAAATTAATAAGCCACAAACTTAATAAGATAAAATAAAATAAAAAAACAAAAAAACAAAAAATGGCTAGAGTAATAACATTTAGGCTTTCCTAATATCAAAGTCTCCAAAAAATGACGCTAAAAACTTAATTGACTTATTTCATGATAGTTAATATTTTAATAACAACAAATACATGGTGTCGTTGTGACGGCAAGTACGAATCGATCTCATGAAGACTATGAATATTAGTAATTATCCTTCTCCTATTATCTAGCCTAAAGATTGATTTTAAATTTTTAATTCAAAGAAATTAAAACTAAGCAAATAACATAAAATAGGAAACAATAATGAACACAGAGATAATGAAATTCACTTAGAAAGCTATCGTTATTAGAAATTAGTATCTAGGTTTAAATCCCCATAAACCTTTAACAAATTGATTTTTTATCATGCAATTGCTTTGTTGATTTATTGGACTATGGAGACTCCTATGGTATGCTAGTAGTTGACCTTGAGTCTACTAATAACTAAGTCTCTAACAAAATTACTCATGTTAATTTTTATAGGATTGCGTTACTATTTTATGAATCCCTTTATTAGGTTAATCTAGAAGCTTTATGTCATTCTATCTCTAGGGTTGCGATAAACTCTTTCCAATTACAATAGATCTATTCACATTAAGATTTCTCAATCTCTACGTATGAAATCATATTATGATATAATATTTTCGAGTTTATTGGAACATAAATACAAGACGTAAATTGGATCACAATAATCAAACAATCAATTGCATTAATAAAAGAATCAAATCATATCAAAGTATTAATATAAGGTTCATCTAAACTAAATACTAAATGAATGTTTAGTTATACATTATCAAACATAAAATCAAAAATGGATAATCAGAAATACGAATCGAAAACAATGGGTTTATAATTCTAAATCTCTCTGATTGTCTTCTATCGAATGTTTTTGTGATGTAGAGGCTTGATCATGTATTCCAATGAATTTGTCAATGATTTTTTCATATTTTCCGCTTCTTTAGACCAAAATTTCCTCTAAAGAATTAGTTCCTCTTCGACTCCTATCGATTGCATCATCCTTTCACCTTCCAAAATGTCTCTTTATAACGAAATTTAAGGATTTGGGGAGATGCACAGTCTGATACACAACTAGAATTCTCCTAATATCACGAAAGTGCATGGCCTTAAAGAAGTACACCGATATGTACACACATGTGCAACCCTTCATATTGTCGAATCTTTATTTTACACTATGATTTCATTCGAATTCTTAACCTTTAAGTCTATAAAGGCAATTATAACCTTTGAAAGCACTTAGAGCGAATTAAGTACCAAATATATGATAAAAGTATAAAATACCAAGCCAACTACATCAATTATAGGTGATAAAATATAGTCAAACACCCATCTATCGACTATCTAAATGTCTTTTGAAATAGTAGTTTGTTTTTCAATACTCGATAATGTTCTTAAAATTTCTTTCTTCTTATCCTCACATATCTTCATAATGTCCTTCTAAGGTATCCTGACTTGGAACCTTAAACATTGGTTGTAATGAGATGCAAAGGATCCTAAATCTTTTGGTATCAGCTATAGATAGTGGATGTTCATCACCAGTTACCATAGAAGTTATCAAAAACCTTGATCTACTGTAGCCTTGATTAGGTGTTGTCATAAGATCTTACAATCACTTCGTTCTTCCCTTTAGAGTTAAAAAATGTTTGACCTCCAAATATGATCTTTTTTTCTAGTTCAAGAATCCACATGTCTCTTTAAATTAGAAATTCCACCTTTTAAACTTATGGCCAACATCTTTTAACAATATTTATATTCAAATTTTTATACTCTGTCCATCAATCTAGTTTTATTAAAGTGATTCCAAACTTCACTTTTCTATTAACTTTGAGCTGGACTTCTAATCATAATTAGTTAATCAGTGACTTATATGATCATTTACAAGGGCGTGTATATAACTATGTAAGTCACTGTGATTGTGTCATAAATCGTGTAAGTTTGTGGAAATACATTACAATAGTGACTTATACAATCATATACACGCCCATGTAATTCCATGAAAACAACTCGTCAATTATAACAATCCCAGAAATTTTAGTATTTCACAAAACACTACGGCCTTATTTGGTTGGCATAGATTCTTGCTTGGGAAAGTAATCTTTTTCCTAAAATTTATATTATCACGTTTAGTTTATTTTTTTGAATAGTTAGGAAAGTAAAAGATTTTTCAATCTAGGGAAAGTAGTAGCACTTTACTTGGATTCTAAATCCCATCATCCCTTAGTATTTAGATTACTTTTCTCAAAAATTTAATTTAAAAAATATGCTAGACAATTCAACCCTTCTTTCTCTCTCAACTCTACGAAAACTCTTCTATAAAATCCTACCTTGTCTTCAACTATTCTTATTGTTCTCCTGTTATTTGATTTTCCTATGGATACTTGGTTACCGAGCATGAATATCACAAGTTCCCAATTTTTAACCTTTTGGAGAAGCTTGTCTGACCCATTTGTTGGTTTGTACTCGTTGAGGCTAAATCCGAGAGATTACGATGAGTTTCAACTTGTATACAACAAAACTTTTGTTTACTGGAACACCAAAAACTGGACAGAAGCTGCATTCTCCAGTGTACCGGAAATGATTATACAATACATCTATAACTTCCACTTTGCTGACCCTTCTAAGGAAATAGCGTCCTTTTGGTATACCGAGACAGCATTGGAGAGTACACTGAGGCCACCATTGACGAGGTTTAAGCTGGATGTTAATGGCCAGTTGAAACAGTACATGTGGTCGCAGCAGATAGAGAACTAGAACATGTTTTAGTCGGAGCCTAAAAGCCATTATAAAGTGTATGGTGTGTGTCGTAATATGGCTGTTTGTAATAAGTCATTGTTGAAGCCTTATGTTTGTCTTCCTGGGTTTAGTCATGTTGATGATCATGAATGGGAAACTGGGGGTTACTTTGATGGTTGCAGTAGAGGGATTGAGGGTTCATATGGAGAGACATGTTTTAGTTGCAGCAGATAGAGAACTGGAACATGTTTTAGTCAGAGCCTAAAAACCATTATAAAGTGTATGGTGTGTGTGGTAATATGGCTGTTTGTAATAAGTCATTGTTGAAGTCTTGTGCTTGTTTTCCTGGGTTTAGTCCTGTTGATGATTATGAATGAGAAACTGGGGGTTCCTTTGATGGTTGCAATAGAGGGACTGAGGGTTCATATGGAGAGATTGATGAGTTTAAGGAACTTAGTGTTTTTGGGTTTAAAGGAGTAGTTATGGAGTCACTTGTGGGGAGTAGTAAGAGTAATTGCGAGAGGTCTTGTATGAGTAATTGTTAGTAGTATTATATGACTAGAATATCATAAATGAAAAAAATTAACATTTAGTAATATGACTTGTATTACAAATTAACATTATTTAACGATTTCAATTTTAATTCAGTTTGTAGAGATATAATTGAAAACACAAGTCAAAATTAAATTACATTCTATGAAATACTATAACATATCAAACACTATAATAAGAATCCACCAAACTTTCCTATTAGAATTTTTATATGTATCCAAACATATGAATATCTTTACTTTCCATAAATTTATTTTCTGAAAAATCAGATTCCAAATTCACTTTACTTTCTCGCCAACCAAACGAAACCTACATATATTTTACCTTGGTGTTGGATGAGTGGTCAAAATAAGTTAAAAAACAAAACAACGAAGGCGGCTGGGAAGCGGGGCAGTGGAGCTGCAATATGAAGAGAAGACTGGAGGGGCAGCAAGAAGAAGGGACGGTCATGTCTGTAGAGGGAAGAGGTAAGTTAGGTGGCAACTGGCGACTGGTGTGACGAAGGGGTGACGATCGAAAATGAAGGTTGGCAAGTGACAACGTTGGCGAGAGACTGAGAGAGAATAGGGAAAAGTGACAAGTGAAGAAGAAGAGAAATAAGCATAAAGCAAAACAATGTTTTATATTGTGAGAAACAGAGGACAAAAGCAAAATGATATTGTTTTATATTGTGAGAAACAAAGGACGAAACAACATTGCTTTGTCCTTGAGGTTGACCCAAAACCTGCCTTTGTCGTTTTACCCTTGAGGCTGACCCAAGACTTGACTTTCTTTTAGTTCTTTAGCCTCAGGCATGGCCTGAGATTAGGTTAAGCTGTGCTTAACTTGTTGGCTATAGGCCAGGTTAGGCCAAGTCTAATTTAACTTGTACAAAGTACAGCTCGCTTGTATAAAGTACGCTATTCTTAAAAATGTAGATTAAGAGGTTCAAATTAGGCGTAATATTTTCTAAAGGATTTAAATAGGTTTTGTATTTATTTATAATATTATGTTACAGTTTAACATTTTCAAAATAATAGTAATAGTTACTAAATTTTAATAAAAATATTTTTTACTATTAATAATTGAGTTACCAATTTTGTTTCTATGATGTGATATTTTTAATTTACTAGATTATGATATAATTATAATAAGGAAATAATAATTTTAAATTTTAATCAAATATACGATTTACCTCTCTAAATTTTTAGTAAAATTTTATTATTATTTCTAATATCATTTTATTCTTGAAAGTTAAAAACGATTTTTATACTTTGCTTTTTAAAAGATTTAGAGTATAATAATTAGTAAATAATATCCCAAAAATAATATTTTATTTACTTAAATTATTCAAATTTGTGAATTAAAGATCGCCAAACCATTTTTTTCTCAACTTTTCCGTTCTCTCATCAACCAGACATTGGCCCTAGCCACAAGGGTTTAAGGCCTCGTCTCTGTTTCTACCTCCAAACATCCTGTCTACTGTTTCCTATACTTACGATTCTGCACTAACACTAGCTCTATACCTCTCCAATGGCTCAAACGCCATTCTCCCTCATTCTCTTGAGGCGCCTAACTCTTGCCTTCCATAATCCTAAACCTCCATTTTCCCTCTTTTATCTTAAACCCTACTCGACCGTCAACTCTTCCTCTGACCCACCAAGTCCCTCCTCTCTCTCTGCTCGAATGAGTTTTGTTTTCGATCAAATCGAAGCCATTGAGCGTGAGCGTGTTGAGAAACACGAAAGCCTCCAACGGATTCGCGCTTGGCGCCAGTCCAAAGACACCCAACAATCGCAACAACAACAGCAAAAGGTGGACTCAGAATGTATCCGTTCTCAGAACCAAGAGCGGGTTGACGCTCAAAATGCTAAATTGGAATCATCGACCAGAGCTGGTACTAGAGTTGATATTGGCGTTAATTTGAATGAGTCGATGACGAATAAGAAGGAAATAGAGGTTGTGCACCCATGGCCTGAGTGGATAGAGTTGATGCAAAGATTGGTGCAGCATAATTACTTTGATCATAGAAGGAAAGATGAGGACAAAATGGTCCGCGATGTAGGGTTTAATCTAATAGATGGGACTTCAATCATCGACGATGATGGTGGGATTAATTTGAAGGATTTCAAAGCTGTACATACCGCTTGCCTCAATTTTGGCAAAGACCGCTTCGACATCTTGAGGTTTGTTAGTTTAATTCATTCAGAGTACAAATCTGTAATTATGCGCACTGAAATTGGGTTGCTTTGTTTGCCTCAGTTTAGTAATGGGATGAGTAGGAGTTTGTTACTCACCTTCTTACGTTTGTAGCGTAGAGGTTTTCTGGTGGCTGTAATTTCCGATTATTATTTCTTCAATTTCTAGTGCTATTTGCGAATGTGAGATCAGTATTTTAGTTTCAGATTTCAGTTGTGCCAGATTTTGGGGTTAGTTTTTGCAATTTTTGGGAACCTAAAGTTATTTCTTTCAAGCAATGGGACTAAGAGTATGCCCGCACTCTTCCTTCACTTAATTTCACTTTTTCATGACCTTACATAAAATTTTAAATGACAATTTGGTCGCTAATAACAATAGTTCGTTTTTGTGTATTTAACAACCGATTGTTGTCTAAAGCTCGTCAGATCTCTATTTTATGCATTTAGGGTAATACATTCCCACTTTTAACGTTAGTTTTCTTGACATGTAATGGACTGATTTTGACTTCAGGTCATTGTCACGACAGGATATTCAAATGTTAGTTGGATATGGATGCCCGAGTGCAGACAGGAAGGTTGTTTTCTCAGCTAAACTTCTGAGGAAATATTCCCATCTGGATGAAGGGGATGTAAGTATTATGTTGCCAACGCTATGTTTTTCCTGAAATTTTATAAGTCTTTTGCAATAGGCTTTTAGTATTATAACTTTTAATATAACATCATTTTTCTCTCACTGAACTATGGAATGTGTATCAGTCTAAGTTCCGCTGATTTAACTGTGTGATTGTGTTTAGTTCCAAGAGTGACAAATATGGTTGAAACTCTTGCTTTATCTTGATATGAAGTTAAGCAAAATGCAGTTTTCTCTAACTTCTCAAAGAAAAGTGAATATGTAACTATCTTTTGCAATACTTTTATCTCACATAACAAATTTATAACTTGATTTTCTTTCTTTCTGTCACATGCCTTCGGTTTCATTTTCTTGAATAGTTTTAGTTACTTGTGATGGCAACTGCTTATATGCATTCCAGGTTTGCAGTACCTGCAGTTTGAGAAGTTCCTGTGATAGAGCATTTTTACTGACAAATAAAGAGGATGAGGCACGAACGATTGACCTTATGCGGGTTCTTTTAACCTATGGTTTTGATTTCACAAATGGATTGGTTGTAAATAAGTCAGTTTTGAAACAAAAGACTGTAAAAAATGTAGTACGTAAGTTGCTTCATGAAGTTGTAAAGCTGAGTGCAGTTCCAATAGATCCAAATCTCCCACCTCCAGTGATTAGAAGACCTCCAGTAAAAGAGAAGCAGCCACCTCCTCCTCCTAGGAAGCGAGTTGGGCGCAATGATGTTGAGATGAAAAAGGGGGATTGGTTATGCGCCAAGTATGTTATAAATTTATACATATTGAACTATGAATAAAGTTGTCAGTTGGTAGTCTGTCTCTGACTCTTTCTACCCGTACTTGGAATCTTGGACTTCCGTAGAATAAAATGCTTTAATATTGTGCTCAATGGTGCATTAACTATACTTTTTTTATTAGGTTTTTTAGCAATTTCTTTGATTAGTATGTTATGTGTACTAACAGCTGAGTATCTTTCTAGGTGTGATTTCATGAATTTTGCAAAGAACACAAAGTGCTTGCAATGTGATGCCAAGCGGCCAAAAAGACAGTTGCTTCCAGGTGAATGGGAATGCCCAGCGTAAGTTTGACAATCTCAACTTCTACTTTACATCAAACATTCTACATCATCTTCTGTTTTAGATACTGGTCAACATGTTTAACAGTAAAATACTTTGTGCAACCTATTGGCAAGTAAAATGGGTTATGGTATCTATTGACAGAACACATCTAAATAATTGTTGTGTGTATTATTTTCATTGTTCTGGCAGGTGTAACTTCTTAAATTATAGAAGAAACATGTCATGTTTCCATTGTGATTGCAAGCGACCATCTGATACATTCATGGACGATGGCATAGGAGAAATGCAGCATGATTCCCAAAGGAGGTTGGAGAAAACTAGCCGAAGGCCAGAATTTTCAAATGCATGGAATTTTGACTTCGATGATAATGAATCAGATGGGGCAGATGTTGCAGCTTTTGAGTATGCAGATTCTGCAAAAATGGGTGACAAGTCTCCTTTAAATAATCAAACACCAAGGATTCATGCTTCTGTACCTAATATTGACAGACAACCAATGCATTTTAATGATTTTGGAGATGAAGATGATGTTGACAGTTATGAGTTAGATACTAAAAGTAGTCCTGCATGGAAGGCTTCACGGAGTAGTTATCCTGAACAGGAGGTCTCTGATGTGGAAGATCTTGAAGGCTCAGATGATAGCTTGCATTCTTGTTCTGGTAATCGCCCCCTATTGCGTGGTAAACCATCTAAGTCCTCTACTCGAAGAGCATCATTCTCGGACAACGAGGATGATAAATTGGATATTGATTCAGATGAAGAGTTTTCAACCCATCACAGTTTTAAAGCTAGTCATATTTCAGGCATCAGGGACAAAAATAAAGGTACACGTTCAAGGCCCCCTTCCAGGGGATTAAGTTATGGGTCAGATGGAGAAGTTGAGGCCAATTCTGATGTAGATGATGATTTTGGTGAGGAGTTTGGCTCCAACCAAGGAAAAGGAAACAGTTGGGACTCCAGCAGTGTGAATTCTCAAAGAAGTGCTCGTTTGGAAGATGATTCGTTTTCTGCTTCAGAATCTGATGAAACCGACTTAGATTCTTGGGGAAGCAAGTCCCTAAGAAACAGGGGACCTAGTGGAAGAGGTGCCAATTTTCGAGATCGTGGTGCTGCTTATGACTTTGTTAGGGAGACGTACAATAATAAAATAGGTGATAGAAGGAATGTTCAAAATGATGGTTTTGATAGAGTAAGTCCCAGATCTCATGGCAAAAATAGAGGGTTCCAAGTTAATAATCGAGCTGGGCAGAGGATGAATGACAGAGGTGACGAACGGTTGAATTCAAATAGTAGACGAAGAGGACGAAGAGAAAATTTATATGAATACACTAATAAGGATTTTGATTTTGGTGAGTTTAGAAATAGTCGTCGTGTTATTGAAAGGTAACAGTAAGCGACCACTGCAAGAACTTTCTTTTCCATATTGATTCAAATATAAACTCGATGTATATAAATATTGCTGGCCTTTTACTTTCTCCACCGCTATCTTCCTGAGCATTAGAAGTCTTGCATCCTAAATTTCGTCCTTTTCCTCTTTGTCTTTTTTGTTGCCCCTTAATAAGAAGGTATCTACTTCTCAGCACAATATTAATCAGATAAGCCCAGTATATATTGAGCAATAACAGTAGGTAAGGTAATAAAGTAATAGAACAAGATTTGTGGTAAAGTCATATTACTTCCATATAATTTATAAAATCTCGGGAGCTAGAAGAAATGATGCACAACAATAAGCGCTACCAAGAAGCGTTACAAAGTGGTGAGACAGGCGGTGGTGGATGATGGATATTGCAATAAAGTAAGAAGGGGTTGAAATTGTCAAAATAATAAAAAAGTAAATTGACAATTGACTTGTGAAGGTTTTGGCAATAACAAAGTAGCGTTGCAAATCAGTGAAGTGCGATTTAAGGATCCAAAAGAAACATCAATGAAACAAAAGGATAAAAAATTTAGCCAGAGTTGAGGGAGTAGTAAATTGCTCAAGTCATATGGCTTCAAGTAAAGATTGCATAGATCATGAATGAATGTTGCAATTTAAAGAATGAAAGCTTGATTATATGCATATCAACTATTGCAAATGCCTATGTTGGCTTCTACGCAGGCCTTAGCCGGGGGTTAAGGTGGCTACGTGGGTTATTATATTTTATGACTCTTTATGTGTTTTGTTAGTGGGGCAGTAGTGTTAGTAGATGGATAAAACTTGGGGTAATAATGTTAGTGGGTGGTTATTTGCTTTTATTTATAGGTTGTAAGGACTCTGGTCATTGTGAATTTTACGAAAGTCTGAATTTTTCATGTTCCCGACTTCCTATTCTTCTCTCTCCTTATCCAACTCAAATTCTTACACATCATTCTTGGTATCAGAGTTAGGTTTAGCTTGCACCCATCTCTAATTCATGGAGACTCGAGGAAAGACGAATGTGAAATTTTGAAAAGAGGTTCACGACATTCTTGGAAGACATGAGTCGCGATTTGATGTGGTCGACTCTCGACTTGATTAAATCCACTCCTCCCTCCGATCCATGATTCAACAATTTCAAGTTACACGAATGGGAAACACCCAGAACAGTAATCCAAATATTGACTCATTCGCTGCTAGGGAGTCTCCTACCCCTCAAACAATAGAACTCCTACCCACCCTGATACTCTCCTTTCTTTCACTTTTTCATGTTTCAATGGAGATAACCTGATGGATGGATGAGAACAAATTTTGACTTTAAGAGGGTGGCCTTGGATCAATGAGTTCAAGTGGCCTTATATCATTTAGAAGGTCTGACCCTCCAATGGCACTGGTGGCTAACAATGTTTTGTGGTCCCCATCTTAACCAGAATCTTCCAAAGCTCTCTTGCAACTATTTGATCCCATTGATTACGACTCAAGCAGATCTCTCTCGATTCAAGCAAACCTCAATAGTGGAATCTTATCAAGAAGTCTTCGAGTGACTTTCTAATCAAATTGATGGACTACTAAAATCCTCTCTCACAATGAATTTCATTGTAGGCATAAAGGATGACATGAGATTGGAGGTGAAGATTAAGCAACTGCGAACTTTAGCCAAGGCTATCATCATGGCCCGATTAATCGAGGAGAAGAACTCACTATAGAAAAAGTTGCAACCATTATGTCCAATAGCTAAAGGTTCATTTTCCTCTTCTGGAATTCAGGGGCCTATACTAAGTACACGACTTCCACAAAGTCTAAATACCACAAGCCCACCCACCTTAGTGTGATGATTATTGACACAAGAAGCTAAAGACCGAAGGGACAAAGGGCTCTTTTACAACTATAACGAGAAGTTTACCTCCGGGCATCGGTGTGAGAGGCCATAATTTTTCATGATTAAGGATTCTCCAATGTTAGACAACAGTGAAAAGAAAGGGGAACCAGTTACTCCAACCATTAAAGAGCCACCAGCAGAAGTTTCACTCCATGCTATTACAGGAATCAATTTTCCACAGACCTTGCGAGTACCCTATAAACTCTGAGTTAAGGACCTTTTTAAATGGGGTGCATTGAACCTTCTCACTTATGAAAAGGAAATGTTAGCCTTGGTGAAATCGGTTCAACGATGGCGATCTTATCTTTTTGGCAATCATTTCATCATCCAAATAGACCACCAAATCTTGAAATTCCTTCTAGAGCAATGCATTACCACCCCAGCTCAAGCGCATTGGCTACAAAAGTTGCTTAGTTATGATTATGAGATTAAATATAAAGGAGGTGTTGACAACTAAGCTGCAAATTCTCTCTCTTGTATGGTTGAACTCCGTCTCTTGGCTATTTCCACTTTAACATCAAATTGGTGGATAATCTTACAAAATGAAGAGCGCACTAACCCATTTTATACCAAGTTAGCCACCTTTTCTTTTTCCACACCATATTTCATTCGCAACAACGTTTGGTTCAAACATTAGAAGGTATTTTTAAGTCCACATTCCTGCCTGATTCTCCACATTTTGTTCAATTGTCACTCCTATCTTGTTGGTGGCCATTTCGGATTTCAAAAGACTTTTGGCCGCGTCAATCAAACATTTTTTTAGCCAAACATGTGCAAGAATATCAGTAGCCACATTCACTAATGTGATGTTTGTCAATGACATAAAGTTGATTGCCAACAAACTGCTGATTTACTTCAACCCTTACAATTACCAATCTGAATATGGACCTACATCTCTACAGATTTTACTAATGCTCTACCCATTTCCCATAGGTACTTGGTTATCATAGTCATCATCAATTGATTATCCAAGTATGCTCATTTTATCACGTTGAAGCATCCTTACATTGCCTTCACTGTCGTAAAAGCTTTTATGGATAGTATAGTCAAGCTGCACGGGTTTCCCTCTACTATTGTAAATGATCAAGCTGCACGGGTTTCCCTCTACTATTGTAAATGATCATGACGAAGTTTTTATTAGCTCATTCTGGTAACACTTATTTCAGTTGCAGGGATCAAATTTGTGCATGAGTTCCTCTTATCACCAGCAAACAGATGGGCAAACAGAGGTTCTCAACAAAGTCCTAAAACAATACATATGATGCTTTGCTAGTTCTCAGCCACATAAATGGTTTGAGTGACTTTCTTAGGCTGAATATATTTATAATACAACGGTACATTCAACCACCAAACTCACCCCCTTCGAAGTCATATACAACATTTCGCCGTTAGGACCTTTACATCATGTTCCTAGCACATCTGCTAATCAAGAGGTTAAAAATCATTTGTGCTTTTAAGATGCAATTTTACAGGAGCTTAAAACCAACTTAGTGTTGGCACGTAATCAAATGAAGCCCTCGAGGGATATGGCTGGATGGTTGAGAGCGGGGCTTGGCATGCGTTAGGTCCCAGGTTCTATTCCATGCCGCGTTGCTCCTCATAAGAGTCTGGGGCAGCCGAGAGTTTTATCCACTGAGGGTGTTGCTCGTTGGGCCCTCCTGTTGGAGGTGTTGCCCACTAGGCCTCCAAGAAGGAGTTTCCCTCATACTAAAAAAAACGTAATAAGATGAAATACCAGGTGTATGGGCACCATTGGGAAGTTATCTTTAAAGTAGGTGATTATGTCCTTTTGAAGCTTCAGCCATATTGTCAAACTTTTATCGGGGGGTTTTCACTGATCTCAGCCCCTTTAACAAAACTTTTGTCGAGAGGTTTTCACTGATCTCAGCTCCTTTGACAAAATTTTTGAGAAAGAATGTACCTTTTTGATGCAATGATGCTTGTCAAAGAAGTTTTGAGGAACTAAAACATCGGTTGACTACAGCACTGGTGTTGACTATTCTCTCAGGAACTGGTAGTTATGTAGTATATAGTGATGCTTTACATCAAGGATTGGGATGTGTGTTGATGTAGTATGGCAAGGTGATAGCCTAAGCATAAAGACAATTAAGGTCTCACTTGATGAACTATCCAATACATGATTTAAAACTTACTGCTGTACTATTTGCTTTAAAGATTTTGAGACACTACTTGTATGGTGAAACTTTTTAGGTATTTACTGATCATAAAAGTTTGAAATATCTGTTGAGTCAGAAAGAGTTGAATATGAGACAGAGGTGATGGATAGAGTTGTTGAAAGATTATGATTGTACAATTGAGTATCATCCTGGCAAAGCTAATGTGATAGCTAATGCATTAAGTAAGAAATAATAGCAATGTGGCTCAAATACAATTATTGAGGTTGCCTACCCTAGTTTAATTAAGAGCATTGAATGTTGAATTGAAATTGGGGAAAGATGAAGCATTGATAGCCACATTAAAGTTGAGACCGATGTTGCATGATATAATTAGAAAAGCTCAGAGAAAAGATCCTGAAATGGTGAAACATATTGAGAAGATTATGATGAATATAGATTCTGAATTTAAATTAAGAAATGAAACATTATGGTTAAAACAGAGGCTGTGTGTGCCTGATGTGGGTGAATTGAGAAAGGAAATTTTGGAGGAAGCACACGTTGCAGCTTATGCTTTGCATCCTGGTACTACCAAGATGTTATAACACGTTGAAGTAAAATTTTTGGTGGCCAGAGATGAAAAAGCAAGTGGTTGAATATGTGGCTAAGTGTTTGACTTGCCAACAGATGAAAGCAGAGCATCAAGCTCCAATTGGTTAGCTACAATCATTGCCCATTCCAGAGTGAAAATGGGAGAGAATCACAATAGATTTTATTATGGGCTTACCGAGGACTCTTAGGCAACATGATGCCATTTGGGTCATTATTGATAGATTGACCAAGTCAGCTCATTTCTTGCCAGTGAGAGACAATAACTAATTAGATCAATTAGCTCAGAGATATGTGAATGAAGTAGTGAGATTATATAGAGTTCCAATGTCCATTGTGTCGAACAGGCTAGATTTACCTCGAGATTTTGAAGTAGCTTACAAACAACTTGGGTACGAGGTTAAACTTCAGTACTGCATTTCATCCTCAAATGAATGGGCAGAGCGAGAGGACAATAAAGACTATTGAGGAAATGCTTAGAGCATATGTATTGGAGTTTCAAGGAGCTTGGGATCAGTATATAGCTTTGATTGAATTTGTTTCTAACAACCACTACCACAGCAATATTAGAATGGCACCTTATGAGGCATTGTATGGTAGAAAATGTCGATTGCCTCTATATTGGGATGAGGAAGGTTTGAGAATGATAGAAGGCCCAGAATTGATACAAGATACTGTGGATAAGGTAAAATTGATCCAAAGCCGAAAAAAGCAGCACAAGATAGACAGAAGTGTTATGTCGATCAACACAGAAAGGTTATGGAATACAGTGTGGGAGACAAAGTATTTCTGAGAGTCTCGCCTTAGCGAGGAGTGTTGAGATTTGACAAGAAGGGCAAGTTAAGCCCTAGGTACATTGATCCTTATGAGATTATACAAAGGGTAGGACCATTGGCATACAGATTAGCCGTACTGAGTGAAATGTCTCAAATACACAATATTTTTCATGTGAGCATGCTTAGGAGATTTAGATCTGATCCGATGTATGACCACCAGCTCAAGAGATAGAAATTGCCAGTAATCTGAGTTATGTTAAGGAGCTAGTCAAGATAGTGGGATATCAGACAAAACAGTTAAGGAATCGGGAAATTCCATTGGTGAAAGTCCTATAGAAAAATCAGTTAAGTGAGGAAGCGACTTAGGAAACATAAGAGCATATGAGAAAGTAATATCCCCACCTATTTCATGAATCAGGTAAGAATTTTGGGAACAAAATTTCTTAAGGAGGGGAGAATTGTAACATCTCATTATCCCATGATGAGGGTTAGAACCCTAGGATACTATATAGAAGAGTTTCTTGAGAACTTAGAAGTGCATTTCATGCATTATATGGCATACACATGCACGTGAATAATGTTATCACTCATAAAAATAATTGTACATGCATTCATTGACATTTTCTGGGTATAAGTGATTTTAATGTGATTAAAGTGTGAATTATGGATTAATTGTCTTGAAAATTGAATTGGTGTGTATTAGAATTATTTTTGCATTTTTGGAGACATTTTGGATATTTTGGAAATTTATCAAAAATTTGGAGTATTTTAGACTAGGAAAATATAGAAATAAAAGACAAATAGAAGTATGACAAATGGACTAGTGAATGTGTGATAATTGGACAAATTAATGTGTGACACGTGGACCACTAGCTAAGTAACATTTGGTAGCTTCCCATGATGACAAATGCAAGACATGCATTAGAGACATGTAGCAAAGCTAAGTTAAGCCACCTAAGTCATGGTTTTTTGTTAGGCAAGGAAGATTTCTACAGCTCTTTTCTTTGGTTTCATCGAAATCATCTAAACCTTTTGTCTTTCTTTGCCATCACCGAAACACCATCTTTGCTCATTTTTGTGTATTGGCTTTAGGTTAATTCATCAACGTGACACCTTGTAAAGAAACCAGTTCAGACCATATGTTGTCTCTCTATTCTTGTCCATCTACCGAAATCTCTTCTAAACCTTTTCAACTGCTGGAATTTTTCTGAAGTAAGTAAGTGATGCTTTAAGTTGTATGGGTAATGTAAATGACATTTTGATGATGTGTAAATGTTTGTAAATGGATGCATGCATGAGTGGTGTAGGAAGATAAATGAATGCTTGCATGAGTGGTATTGTAGGAAGAAGAGTTTCAGTGATACAAGCAAAACAAAAATGTGCAGAAACTATTATATGAAGTGAGATGGAGTATGTTATATGCAGTGTTTTTTTGAACATACGTTTGTATTTTGGACATAACTTGATATGTGAATATCTAAATTGGATGGATTTTGATTTGTAGTAAACTAGAGACATATTGCTACATTTTTTTAAAGGAATTGAATTTGAAATCTATCCTTAAGAGTCTTGAAATTTGGCTTAAAGTTGAGAATTTTGTTCTATCAAGGTATAAAAATAGTCTATAGCTTTTTGGCTATAACTTGCATGATACTGAACCAAAATGCATGAAATTGATGTCATTAGACACTCAAGAAATTGTGGAACATTTGATTAGGAGAAGGTATTGTCTAAATACCTCATTGTCTAGGTCATAATGTTCATACAATTCTGACCTGAAATTTACTTAAGAAAATATGGAAAAAAAATTGCAGAACATGTGATATGGAAAAATATGGAATAGCCAGTCTGAAAGAGCTATAAGCTCAGAATTCTACACGTAGAGCTTTGCTCTGTGATTTCTGTATCTGACTGAGCCTAATGGGCCAGTATCTGTATATGTATCTGAAAGGCACTTGGTTATAACAAATAATAGCGAATCTGGAGTCCCATATACATCTGCATTTTTATATTTATGATTATGAAATATATGCTTGTGAAATCTTTTTTGAAGTTGTGATGTTAGAGTGATATGCCATGATAATGTGATCGATTGGGTTGTACAAGTTTTGAAAGAATGTATGTGATGTGTATGACATTCATTATGCCTTATTGTGATGGAAAATGTTGTGAATTTGGTTGGTTGTATGATATTTGTGTGTTTGCCTGGAGTGAGATCATTAATGATGGTTCGCTTATTGAGTTCGTAAAACTCAACCAAATTGCAAAGTTGATATTTTCATATACGAGACAGGAGACCTAGATTTCTAAGATCTTCTAGAAGAACATTTTAGATAAAGATAGGACTTAAAGGTCTGTCAGCTGGCATTTGAGGAGTTGTAGTTATTTTAAGTAATTTACACATGTCATGTAGAACTTTTGTATAAAGGATGTAAATATTGGTTTTAATGTCTTCTATGTAAACCTTTATGAATGAAATGAAGAGATGAGGTTTTTAAGTATTATGTTTTCTTTATGATGTCATTTAAGAGATTAGGTTTGATCCAGCATACTATTGTCATAGGATGTGTACTTGAATATCCTCTGGATGTTCGGGTATGTACTATATGGTAGTGGGATGCGATAATGGGAGTGGCATGTTGCACCTGAGGTATCAAGAAGTGATGACACCGAAGACTAGGAGAAGGTCTTCAATTTGGTCATTGATAATAACAAATTTCTAAAGAAGATGGCACAAGAACAACAACGACAGCAATGTGATATCAAGAAGATTTATAAGTATTTAGCTACTTGAGCTGTTCAAATTCCTTCACCAACACTATTACCACCTCTGTCACGACCTCGATCTCCATAAGTGGTTTTGTGCTCTTAACTTTTTCTTTTTTTGTTATTTCTTGACATTTTCATTTTCATATATGTTGTTTGTTTTCAAACATTAAGGACAATGTGTTGTCTAAGTATGAGAATGATTATGCATTGGCATGTCATGTGTGAGAATTTTGCATATCATATTGTATTAGTTTTAATAGATTGACATTGTGTGGACATGTGTTGCATATGAGTGAATTATTTGAATGTATTAATGAAAATAATTTCATGGAATTAGTTTAGTTTTGAACATGGTCATTTAATTTGTAACGGCATATTGACTTGTGAATTTTATATTTTAAGTATCTTTGGTTAAATATTCATGTTAATTAGGATATGACATTCATTTTGTTTAATTTAGGAAATTTGTTGTATGCATTTATAATTATAAGTCAATTGAATGCGTTATCATCATTAGTACCTTTTATGAGGATGATTGAATAAAAAGAAACAAGGTAGGCTAAGAATGTGATGAATATATATATGTTAAATAAATTACTATTTAACCAGGAGATTTCACGACAAAATGTTTGTCTTTGCGTTAAAAGGATAAAACGACATTTTAACTAAGTTAAATAATAACAAACATGGCCTAATTGAGTAATCGGAGGATATTCATGATAAGGTGTTTGGCTTCACATCAAAAACCTATGTTACATTAAAGAAAATTTTAAAAAATGGTGTTTCGATATATAAACCCTACTGATCTTTGAAAATAGCAAACATTTTCATAAAGGGCTACTTAGTGATAGTTTTATTTTTTGATTGATTACTAATTATAAATGTATGTATACATGTGCCATAGGTGAATAAATAGGATGCTAATGTTTTGTCTAATATATATATTCAATCCAAAATGCCTAACCATGAAACGTGTAGGTTTATATGAGTTTGTTTTCTTTGTTTTTGCTTGAGGAAAAGCAAAAGTTTAAGTGTGGGGATGTTGATAGGTATAGTTTATACTATATTTTTCTAGGTGTTTTAGTGTGTTTTTAGGTGTTTATTAGATGATTACCATATGTATAGGCTTAGAATTATGTTAATGTGAGTTTTTGTTTATATTTTAAGTGTTTGTGTGGTTTAGAGCATGATTTCAATCTTAATTTTATGCTTCTTGAGGTGTTTAATGTGCTTATTAGTGTTAGAAATTAGATAATTGAAGAATAAGGATGATGGACGTGCATGGAGCTGCATGGCCAAGGTCACCATCGTGACATGAAATTTCCCAAAGTCATAAAGGCACGAGTTTTTCCATCTATTTTAGGGTTTGGATGCATTTTTGGAACCAATGAAAGGTGGAAAACCCTAGTTAAGACCTTAATGCATTATTTAACAACATAAACACACTCACAAACGCAGCAGCGAATCCTAAAGTGGATAAAACGTAGGAGATCAAGAAGAATATCTAAGAATTCTAACTTTCCAAATCAAGACCTAAACAAAGTTTTTCTTCTTTTCCTTTAGTTATTTCATCAATCTTGATGTGTAATATGAATTCTAAGATTTTTAACATGTTCATGATTTTCTAAATTCGATATTAATGTTTATTCTGAATTTATTTTGTGACTTTGATTATAAGGTTTGTGATAATTGCGCATGCTTATACTTGACAATAAATTGAGAGCGTAAGTCAAAGTAATCAATTAGATTGTGCAATGAGAGTTAGCAATTTAATAAGTCTTGCAATTATCAAATTAACAATCATTCGAAGAGAGATCAAGAGATATCTTTTTTAAGAACTTAATTATCTAATAGATAACTTTGGATCTAATTGAAATCGTTAAAGAAAAGTTCTGTGAATTGATTGGTTATAAATCTAGAAATTTCATATTTAACTATGGTTAATTGACTAGGTCTTGAGAGAGAGTAATCAATATTTTAGGAAATCTAGGATAGACATATAATTGGATCAATAATAGTTAACGAACCAAAATAAAGGAAGAATAGGTCCTAAGCATTAATCCGTTATCAAACCCTAAATTAATTGGCAGCTCACTTCTTATTTGTGTATTTTCTTTGTTTTGTTATTTGTTTCAATTTATGTTATTTACTTTTATAAACTAAAAATTTATTTTTACCTTAGAGAAAGTTAGATTCGAGTTGGTTCTTCCATCATCTTTGTGGGAACGATACGTTTCGATACTACAAATACGATCTATATACTTATGGGTATTGAGAGTCTTATTATATATAAAACTTGCTAAGCATTAAGACATCTTATGTTCCATTTAAGAAGAGACATCAGTTGGAGTTTGAGGAAGCTTTTTTCTTCCTACGTAATTTCCTTTTGGATACCCTTTTGAATTATATGCTTTTCTCTTGAAGCTACTGTTTATTATCTTGATTAGTGTTGATAACTTCCTCAACTATATTAAGGTTTTTTTTAAAGGAACTTGGTTATATTGCAATTATATAGGCCATCTTTGAATCTTTGTTTAGTAACTCTGTAGTTCTTCCTATTATACATTTTTTCCTATGACTAGAAGTTTTTGGGACTCTAGGTACATCTATGTTTTCAGTAGTATTATCTGCCAAGTTATTATTCTCTCTTACATATAAGTTTAAGGGTCTGTCTTATTGCTTTTCCTCTTAATTATACTAAGATGCAATATTTTTTTATTGTATTTATTTAAGCCATCTTATCAGAGAACCATGTTGGACCCCTTTTCCGGAGTCCAACTCAGAGGTCATAAAATATGAGCTTATTACCCTATAGGGTTATTTCAAAGTCCCTTATTAGCCAACTATCCGAAGTCATATAATGCGGGCATAATCTAATGACAAACACCTTATCGATTATTAATTCATCATCATGCTTTTATCCCATAATGCATCTTACTTATATGTAACCATAATTCCTGTTCAAAATTAATCATCTCTAATCGATAGCTTTTTCAAGTATACCTAATTTCAACTCAATCTTATCCATAAGTAAATTCATATGTCCACTCAAATTCATCCATACATAAATCATAATTCATTAACATCAAAATATAAGAGTTTTCACAAAGCCATAAAGGCATTTCAACCCACAATACATCCATATCTCATAATCCCAAAATACATAAGGTACTTGAACTAATAATACTCAAATGTAACTAAAATCCTCATCGTTAC
>JAOTAY010017954.1:0-14410 GCA_025629805.1 Erythroxylum baracoense
AAAAATTATCAATAATCCAACCTAACAGTCAACACAAATTGAACACAATTTGACCATTTTATCTTTAAAATATGATTTAAATCACATGTAAATACATAAGAGAATATAAGAAAATTCAATCCTATCAAGCTCTCTAATTGGAAAATGCTAATAACGAGACTTTTAAGGTTAGTAGGCACCGGTGCAAGCTATATTTTGGAGGAGCAATTCCCCTAGATAAGGAAGTAATTTCTTTGTCTCTAGCTACTTGAAAATTCCTCCTAAATTAAAGGTCAAGCTAAGGACCATAAACTAGCAAAAATAGTTAGATTTTGTTCAAAATGTTAGTGATAGTAGTTTTACTTTCAATAAACTATTGGAGATTCATGCAGAGTCTTAGGGTGTTCAACTCCCACCTCCGTCACCTTAAGATCCAAGTCTAACCTAAAAATTTTCTTCAATTTAATTTTGTTCTATTTATTTTTATGTTTATTTTTTAGTTATTGTTATTATTTCTTTTGTTAATTTTATCTGCTCTTTATGACTTAAGTTTTTATCTTTACCCTTTGTGTATATGTAGTGTGTGTTTCCTTCTCACATTGAGGACAATGTGTTGTTCAAATATGGGGAGGGATTCTGTGTTTTTCCTTTGTATGTGAATTTTGCATACTGTATGATGGTAATAAGTTACATTGTGTGAAGTGTGTAAATTGGTCAATGGCTTAGACTGAGGGAAATTTATTTAATTTTGGGACATAGTCTATCAAGTTGTGAACGATCATTAGCTTGCAAAATTAGTGAAATACAACGTAATTTGGACTTAGTGTAAATTTGGCACTCTCTAGATTGTCACATTCTTTCTGAAGGACTGAAGATTTATTAATGTGTATATACAATTGAAAAGGGTAACTAAGTCACACTGAGGTTTTGAATTAGTTGCATATTTAGTTCAAAGACCCTAGACACATATTTTGTTTACTAATGATTTGCCATAATTCGATTAATTGTGTTCAAGATTAAATTTATTTCGTGAAGTCAGAGCCATTGTCTTATTATTGCATTGTGTGTTATGTGTTTTTATATGTTTTGTTGTTTTGTTTGCTTGAGGGCAAGCAAACGTTTAACTACAAAGATGTTGATAGTTGTATTTTGCATGATGTTTTAGGTTGTAATTTGTTAAGTATTTAGTGTTAAATTTAGAGTTAAGTATGTGTTTAAGTGTTAATTATGTTAGTTTATGTGATTAAGTATTTTTTATGGGTTAGTTTGAATCTTTGAGCTTAATTGTTACATTTTTGAGGTACCTTGATATGTGTGTTATTGTTACAGGGTAAACAGGGAAGAACAATGAAGATTTGAAGAGTTTTGGGTTAAAAGACATAGGCCACAATCGTGCACAGTGGCCACGATCATGATAAAAAAGGAAGAATCAGAAGTAGCCAGGCCACGATTGTGCACTTGAGGCCACGAATGTGACAAAAAAGATAAATCACCTACCACGATCATGGCAAGTAGGGCCACGATCATGCCCTACGTCATGTTAACATAAAAACTCAAATTTTGAGTGATTTTTTAAACCATTTTGACCCCAAGTTAGACCTAGGGATACTATAGAATAAATAGCATATTACATGATAGCTGCCGATAGACATTAGAGAGTGAAAAAGAGTCAAGCAAAACAGGGAGATTCTATAATAATCTGATAGGAACCTGGATAGAAATCAAGCAATTGAGGAAGGAGCGAAGAAAGAGAGGCACGGAGATATATTTGACGTAAAGTATTACACAGAACAAGCAATTTTCGATAGTCACGACCTCCAAGATTCATTCTGATAGAATTTTTCTATTTTTATTTCAGTTTCATTGATGTATGAGATTGAATACTGATTGGAATTGTTATTGTTGAGTGTTAATCTTTTGTCTAAACTCACCTTCGAGTTTGTTTGATTCTTGAGATTAGTAAAATTTATTTGACGGTGTTTTATGTCGATTTAATTGTGATTCAATTTCGATTCTTCATAACTTGGTAATAAACTGAGAGGTTGAGCAGATAAAAATCATCGATTTAGACTAACAAAAGTTAGGTAAATCGATAGTAGAGAGTTGAATCAAACTAGTAGAGTTGTGTAACGAGAGATTGAGCATATATTCCCGATAGGTTAATTGACAATTTCAGAACTAATTTAGGTTTTAGATCGATTATAGATTCTGAGATCGTAATTCCCATAATTTGAATTAGGGTTAAGAACTGTCTAGGCCCATTAAATCGAAAATTGCATAATTGGTAGATTTTCTTTAATTTTGAATTGAATCCCCCTTTCTCTCAATTAGTTATTTCTAGGTTAGGTTTCGTATTATTTGTGTGGTTTTCTATTTTGTTCAATCTTGTAGCACCTTAATTTCTCAAATTTGATTATTGATTGATTTATTTTCTGTAATAGTTGTCTAATTAGGTTTATTTTGAACTTAACTGCCTTTAGATTTTAGGACTAGTTCCTTTCCTCGTGGGATCGACACCTTAGGTACTACGTGAATGACCGTTATAATTTTAAACCATATTGCAAAAATTACCAAGCTTATAATTAGTAAAACTTCGCACATGTAACCTTGAATGAACACCATGCCCTTCCTATTTTGTTGTCGAAGATGCCATTAGTAGTGCCAAAGGACTGTTTCTCATTAAAAGTTCCCAATAACTGTGTTGACATGTTGTTTTGCCCACTGAAGGTGCCCATCGACCATGTTAACTAATTTTTTCCCCACCAAATATGTGCCAATGGGCTCTTTTGCCAACCAAAGGTGCCTAACAGTAATGCCCAAGGACTCTCTTCTCACTAAAGGTTTCCAACGATCATACCAATATGTTATTTTCTCAATGAAGGTGCCTGATAACCCTACCAACAGGTTGTTTTGGCTACCAAAAATGTGTGAACCAACTTCTTTCCTACTGAAAGTGCCCAAAAACTATGCCATCGGGTTGTTTTCTTACCAAATGTGACCATCAATTATGTGAACAAGTTGTTTTGCTCACTGAAGGCACCTAGCAACCTTACCAACAGGTTGTTTTGCCTTCCAAAGATGTGGCAACAGGCTATTTTCTTATCGAAGGTGCCCAGTGACTATGCCATCAAGTTGTTTTCTCACTAAATCTGCCCAACGATTGGGTTAAGTTGTTTTGCTCACCGAAGGTGCCCAAATGACAAAGCCAACAGGCTGTTTTCTCTTAGAAGGTGCCCAATGATAGTGTTATTGGGTAGTTTTCTCATCAAAAGTGCCTAGTGACTGTATCGACAAGTCATTTTACTGATCAAAAGTGCTCATCAACTATGTAAACTAGTTGTTTTCCACACCAAAGATGTGGCAATGGACTATCTTCTTAACGAAGGCTTCTAGTGACCGTACCAACTGGCTGTTTAGCCTACCATAAATGCCCATCAACCATGCAAACTGGATGTTTTCCCTACTAAAGATGAGTCAATGGGCTGTCTTCTTACTGAAGGTACCTAATGAACGTGCCAACTAGTTTTTTAGCTCATGAAAGGTGCCTAGTGACCATGCCAATTGATTGTTCTACTCACCAAAGATGTGTCAGTGAGTTGTGTTGGCCACCGTAGGTGCCCATCGACCATACCAACTAGTTGTTTTGCACACCAAAGGTGTGCCACTGGGCTAGTTTCTCATCAAAGGTGTCCAGTGACCATGCCAGTGGTTGTTTTGCCCACCAAAGATATGTCAAATAGTTGTTTTCTTACTAAAGGCACCTATTGACATTACCATTGGGTTATTTTCTCACTGAATGCGCCCCGCAATTATGTCAACGAGTTGTTCTGCTCACCAAAGGTACCCAGCTACTATGCCAATAGGTTGTTTTCGTGCTGAAAGTGCCCAATAATAGTCCCAACGAGCTAAGTTCTTACCAAAATTGCCCAACGATTGTGTTGATGAGTTTTTTGGCTCACCTAAGTGCCTGTCGACCATGTCTGATTGTTTTGCCTATCAAAGATGTGCCAACGGGGTATTTTCTCACTGAAGTGCCCAGCGACCATACCAACTGTTTTTTTGCCCACTAAAGATGTGGCAACAAACTATTTTGCTCACTAAAGGTGCCCATATACAATGTCATCTGGTTGTTTTGCATACCAAAGATGTGCCAATGGCCTATTTTTTCACCAAAGGTGCCCGGTAATAATGTCATTGAAATGTTTTCTCACTAAAGGTGCACAACGACTGTGCCAATGGGCTATTTTCTGATCAAATATGCCCAACAATTATGTCAATAAGTTGTTTAGTTCACCAAAGGTGCCCAGAAATCATGCCAACGAGTTATTTTACATACCAAAGAGGTCCTATTGGGCTATTTTCTCATCGAATGTGCCTAGCAATTATGTCAATATGTTTCGTTGCTCACTAAAGGTGCCCAGTAAAAAAGCCAAGGGGTACTTTCTTATCAAAGGTGCACAGCGACATTGCCAATTGGGAGTTTTCACATCGAAAGTGCCTAGTGACTGTATCAGCAGGTTGTTTTTCTCACCCACAGTGCCCATAGACCATGCAAACTGGTTGTTTTCCCACCAAAGATGTGCTAATGGGTTGTCTTCTCAACAATGGTGCCTAGCAACCATGCAAACTAGTTGTTTAGCCCCCTAAAAGTGTCCATCAACCATGTAAACTGTATGTTTTCCCTACCAAAGATGTGTCAAAGAGCTGTCTTTTCACCGAAGGTGCCTAGTGACCGTGTGAACTAATTGTTTAGCTCATCGAAGGTGCCCAACGACCATGCCAACTAGTTGTTTTGCCTAACAAAAATGTGTTAACGAATTGTTTTGCTCAGTGAAGGTACCCATCGACTATGCTAACTGGTTGTTTTGCACACCAAAGATATGCCATCGAGCTATTTCTCATCAATGTTTCCCAGCGATAGTGCTGATAGGATGTTTTCTAATTGAAGGTGCCCATCGACCATGCCAACATTCTGTTTTCTCACTGAGAGTGCCCAATGACTATGTTAATAGGTTGTTTAACTCTCTAAAGGTTCCCAACAACCTTGCCAACAGGTTGTTTCGCATCCCAAAGATGTGGCAACGGGCTATTTTCTTACCAAATGCACCCAGTGACTATGTCAACGGGTTGTTTTCTCACCACACGTACCTAGCAATTTTGTTAACGGGTTGTTTTGCTCACCGAAGGTGCTTAGTTACCAAGACAACAGGTTGTTTTTTCACCAAAGGTGCCTAGAGACGTTGCAATTTGATAGTTTTCTCATCAAAAGCACCCAGTAACTTGTTAGTGGGTTGTTTTGCTCACCAAAGGTGCCCACGGATCACGTAAACTGATTGTTTTGCCCACCAAAGATGTGCGAACAGACTGTCTTCTCACCGAAGGTGGTCAGCGACTGTGCCATTAGGTTGTCTCCTAAATGTGCCTATTGACTTTGTCAACTGGTTGTTTAGCTCATCGAAGGTGCCCAACGACCATGCGAACGCGTTGTTTTGCATACTAAAGATGTGCCAATGAGCTGTTTTTTTATCAAAGGCACCCAACGTCTATGCCATCGAGCGATTTTCTTGCTGAATGTGCCTAACGACTGTATCATTTTTCTTTACCGATCGAAGATGCCCAGTAACCACGCCAAAGGGCTTCTTTCTCACTAAAGGTTCCTAGTGACAATGCTAATGGCTTGTTTTCCTACCAAAAGTGCCCAGTGACTATTTCAACAAGTTATTTTGCTCACCAAAGTTGCCTATCGACCATACCAATTGATTGTTTTGCCTGCCAAAGATGTGCTAATAGGTTGTTTCCTCGCTGAACGTGCCCAACAACTGTGTCAATTGGTTGGTTAGCTCACTAAAAGTGAACAGATACCATGCCAATGACTTGTTTTGCCTACCCAAGATATGGGAATGGGTTGTTTTCTCATTGAATGTGCCCAGCAATCGTGCCAATGGGCGCCTTTGCCCACCAAAGATGCCCAACGATAATGTCAAAGGGCTCTTTTCTTTCTGAAGGTGCCTAATGACTGTGCCAATAGGTTGTTTTCCCACCAAAGGTGCCCAATAACCTTGCCAATTGGATGTTTTATTGTCAAAGGTGCCCAGTGATCATGCCAATAGGTTGTTTTGCTCATCAAAGGTGCTCCAACGGGATGTTTTTTCACCTAATGTTCCCAGCGACCATGTCAACAGGTTGTTTTGCCCACTAAAGATGTGTCAATAGATTGTTTTCTTATCAAAGGTGCCCAACAACTGTGCCATCGGGCCATTTTCTCATCGAATGTGCCTAGCAACCATGTCAACGAGTTGTTTTTCCCACAAAAGTTGTGTCAACAGGTTGTTTTACTCATCGAAGGTGCCCAGCACCATGCTAACAAATTTTTTCTCACTTAAGTTGCCCAACGACTGTGCCAACGTGCTATTTTGCTCACTAAAGGTTCCCAGAGACTGTTCCAATGGGCTTTTTTGCCCACCGAAGGTGCTTAATGACAATGCCAATGGGTTCTTTTACCCACCAAAGGAGCCCAACGATAATGCCAACTAGTTGTTTTACTCATCGAAGTTACACAGTGGCTATGCCAATGAGTTGATATTCCCACCAAAGGTGTGCAAATAGAATATTTTCTCATCGAAGGTGCCCAACGAACATGCCAATGAGCTATTTTGCCATAAAAGGTGCCCAATGACAATGCCAAAGGCTTCTTTTCTCACAGAAGTTGTCCAGTGATAGTACCAACAGGTTGTTTTCTCAATAAAAGTGCCCTGTAATCTTTCCAATGAATTATTTTTACTAAACATGCCCGACGACTATGGTAACCGGTTTTTTTGCTCACCAAAGTACCCAGCGACTGGGCTAATAGGTTGTTTTCTCATCGAAGGTGCCCAGCAACCATACCAATGGGCTCTTTTTCCCACCAAAGGTGCCTAATGATAATGTTAAAGGGCTCTTTTCTCACTGAAGGTGTCCAGCCACAGTGCCAACAAGTTGTTTTCTCATTAAAGTTTCTTAGTTACCATGCCAACAAATTGTTTTTTCCCACCAAAGATATACTAATGGGTTATTTTCTTACCGAAGGTGCCCAACGACTGTGCCACTATAATGTTTTTTCACCAATTGTATCAAAAGATTGTGTCAACGGGTCGTTTTACTCATCGAAGGTGCCCAGCGATAAAGTCTATGAGTTGTTTTTCTCATAAATGTCCCTAGCAACTGTATCAATAGGTTCTTTTACTCGCCATAGGTGAAAAGGTATGCCAATGGGCTGTTTTGTCATCAAAGGTGCCCAACGATCATGCCAACTGGTTGTTTCCTCAATGAATAGGCGTTGCGATTGTGCTAATTAGATCTCACCAAAGGTTCCCACCGACCGTGTCAATGGGTTGACTTTCCCACCAATGATGTGACAATTAGCTGTTTTCTTATCAAAGGCACCCAACAAATTTGCCATCAGGCTATTTTCTCACTAAATGTGCCCTGTGATTATGTCAAAGAGTTGTTTTGCTCACTAAAGTGCCCAGCAACCATGCTAACGAGTTGTTCTCTCATAGAAGGTGCCTAGCAACTGTGGCGATAGGTTATTTTCCCACCAAAGTTCCCCAACGAAAATGTCAAAGGGCACTATTCTCACTCAAGGGATCCAGCAATTGTATCAATAGGTTGACTTTCACCGAAGGTGACCATGCCAACGAATTGTTTTCCCACCGAAGATGTGCTAAAGGGCTGGTTTCTTACAGGTGTCTAATAATTATGCCATCGGATTGTTTTCTCACCAATTGCACCAAACAATTGTGTCAATGGGCTATTTTGCTCACTGAAGGTGCCCAACGATAAAGACAGCGGGTTTTTTTGCCTACCAAAGGTGTGTGAATGGGTTGTTTTCTCAATGAAGCTACCTACTGACCGTGCCAATGAGCTATTTCATCGCCAAAAATGCCTCGCGACTGTGTCAACTAGTTGTTAAGCTCACTAAAGATGCCCATCGACGATGCCAATAGGTTGTTTTGCTCACTGAAGATGTGCCAACGGGCTATTTTCTTACTGAAGGAATGCAGCGACTTTGCCACCAGGCTATTTTCTCACCAAATGTGCCTTGCAATTTCGTTGACAGGTTGTTATGTTCATATAAGGTGCCCAGTGACCATGCCAACAGGTTATTTTCTTGCCAAAGGTACACAATGACTATCCCAGTGAGCTATTTTCTCACCGAATGTGCCTAGTGATTGTGTTAATAAGCTCTTTTACACACTGAAGGTGCCTAAGGAAGTGCCAAAGGGAATTTTACTCACTGAAGGTAGGAAGTGATTATGCCAATTGGTTGTTTTCTCACCAAATGTGCCCAACAACCATGTAAACAGGTTGTACTGCCCACCAAAGATGTGTGAACGGGTTCTTTTCTTATCAAAGGTGCCTAGTTACTTTGCCATTTAGTTATTTTTTCCCCAAATGTGTCCAGCGATTGTGCCAGTGGGTTATTTTGATCACTAAAGGTTCCCTGTAAACATGTCAAAACGCTTTTTTCTCACAGAAGAATGCCAACAACTGTGCCAACATGTTATTATCTCAGCAAAAGTGCCTAAAGATAGTGCCAACTTGTTGTTTTCCTCACCGAAGGTGCCTAAAGTTTGTGCCAATGGGCTCTTTTGCTCACTAAGGGTGCCCAACAACAATGCCAATAAGCTCTTTTGCCACCAAAGGTGCCCAATGACAATGCCAGCAAGTTATATAATGACAATGCTAACAAATTGATCTGCCTACCAAAGGTGTGCCAACAGACTATTTTCTAACCAAAGGAGCCCAACGATCATGCCAATAGGCTCTTTTGACCACCAAAGGTGTAGAGGCCGGGCTCTACAAAAGGTGCCCAACAATAATGTCAAAGGGCTTTTTTCTTACTGAAGGTGTCCAATGACACTGCCAACAGGTTGTTTTGTCATTGAAAGAGCCCCACAACTGTGCCAATAGATTTTTTATTACTAAACGTGCCTAGATACTGTGACAAATACTGTGACAAAAGGTTGTTTTACTTACTGAAGGTGCCCAATAACTATACCAACTGGTTGTTTTTCCCATTAAATAAGTGCCAACAAGTTGTTTTGCTCACCAAACATGCCCATCGACCATGTCAAATAATTGTTTTGCACACCAAAGATGTGCCACTTGGCTGCTTTCTCGACGAAGGTTCCTAATGATAGTGCCAATGAGATGTTTTCTCTTTGAAGGTGTCAAATGACTATGCCAACTGGCTATTTTCTCAATGAATGTGCCTAACAACTATGTTAACGGGCTGTTTAACTCACTGAAGGTTCCCAACAACCCTAACAACAGGTTAATTTTTTGGTGAAGGCACCCAGTGACTATGCCATCAGGTTGTTTCCTCACTGAATGTGCCAAGTGATTGTGTTAACGAGTTGTTTTGCTCACCCAAGTTGCCCAATAACTAAGCCAAAGAGTTGTGTTTCTCACAAAAGGTGCTCAGCAACAGTGCTACTGGGTAGTTTTCTCATCAAAAGTGCTCAACGACTATGTCAACAGGTTGTTTTGCTCACCAAACGTTTCCATCGACCATGCAAACTGGTTGTTTTCCCAGTGACCATGCCAATGGGCTGTTTTGCCCACCAAAAATGTGTCAATGTGCTATTTCTTAACAAAGGCACGCATCGACCTTGCCATCAAGCTTTTTTCTCAACGAATGTGCCCTGCGATTTTGTCAGTGGGTTGTTGTGCTCACAGGAGGTACCCAGTTATCATGCCAATAGGTAGTTTTCACGCTGAAGGTGCCCAATGACTATACCAATGAGCTATTTTCTCATAAAACTTGCCTAACGATTGTGCCAATAAGCTCTTCTACCCACCGAAGTTGCCCAAGGACAATGCCAAAGGGTACTTTTCTCATCAAAGGTGGCAAGCAATTGTGCCAACTGGTTGTTTTCTCATCAAATGTGCCCAATAATTTTGTCGATGGATTGTTTTACCCACCAAAGATATGCAAACGAGTTGTTTTCTTACAGAAGGTGCCCAGTAACTATGCCATCGGGCTATTTTCTTAACGAAGGTGCCCAGTGACCATGTCAATAGGCAGTTTCTCACCGAAGGTGCCCAACGACCCTGCCAACGTGCTATTTCCTTAGCGAAAGTGTCCAGTGATAGTGCCAACTTGCTGTTTTACTCACCAAAGATGCCCAGAGATCATGCCAATGGGCTGTTTTACTCACCAGAGGTTCCCAACTATAAAGCCAATGTGTTCTTTTGTCCATCAAAGGTGCCCAATGACAACGTTAAAGGGCTCTTTTCTCACTAAAGTTGGCCAACGATAGTGCCAACACGTTGTTTTCTCAACGAAGGTGCTCAATGACCATGTAAAGAATTATTTTCTCACCGAAGGTGCCAGCAACCATGTCGATAAGGTCTTTCGCCTACCAAAGGTGCCCAATGATAATGTCAAAGGGCTCTTTTCTCACCAAAGATGTCTAGTAATAGTGCCAACAAGTTGTTTTACTCATCGAAGTTGCCCAATGATTATGCCAATGAGCTAATTTGCCCACCAAAGATGTGCCAACAGGTTATTTTGTCACTAAAGGTGCTAAGCGACCACGCCAACTGGCTGTTTTGCTAATGAAAGATGTTCCAACTAGTGTTTTTGCTCACCGTAACGGGCTATTTTCTCACCGAAGGTGCCTAACGACGGTGCCAATAGGATGTTTTCTCATTGAAGGTGCCTAATGATAGAGCAAATGGATTGTTTTCTCATCAAACCAGCCCAACAACTATGTCAATGAGTTATTTAACTCACTGACGATGCCCAACAACCTTGTCAATAGGTTGTTTTGCCTACTAAAGATGTGGCAATAGGTTGTTTTCATTCCGAAGGTACCTAGTGACTTTACCATTGGGCTATTTTCTCACTAAATATACCCAGTGATTATGTCAACAAGCTGTTTTGCTCACTAAAGGTACCTTGTGAGAGAGCCAAAGGGTTGTTTTCTTACCGAAGGTGTGCAATGATAGTGCCAATAACTAGTTTTCTCTTCAAAAGTTCACAGCAACTGTGTCAACAGGTTGTTTTGCTACCAAAGATGTGCCAATGGGTTGTCTCCTCACTGAATGTGCCTAGCGACTATCAACTGGCTGTTTAGCTCATTGAAGGTGCCCAACGACCATGGCAATGGGTTTTTTTGCATACCAAAGATGTTCCAACGAGTTGTTTTCTTACCAAAGGCACCCAACTATTGTGAAATCAAACTATTTTCTCACCAAATGCGTCCAATGACTATGTCAACAGGTTGTTTTACTTATCGAAGATGCCTGGGAAACATGCCAATGGGCTGTTTTCTTACTGAAGATCCCCAGGGATGGTGCCAATTGGTTATTTTGTCACTTAAAGTGCCCAACGACTCTGTCAACTAGTTACTTTGCTCATCGAAGGTGCCCATTGAGCATGCCAACTAGTTGTTTTGACCACCAAAGATGTGCCAATGGACTATTTCTTCGCTAAACATGCCTAGTGACTATGTCAATTGGTTGTTTAGTTTACTGAAGGTGCCTAGTGACCATGTTAACGAGTTATTTTCCCATCAAAGATGTGCCAATGGGATTTTTCTCACCAAAGGTGCCTAGTGACAGTGTCGATGGGATGTTTTCTCAGTGAAGGTGTCTAACTACTGGGCCAACGGGCTATTTTCTCGTTGAATGTACTTAATGACTATGTCAACGGGTTGTTTAGGTCACCGAAGGTGCTCTGTAACCTTGCCAATGGGTTGTTTTTCCTACCAAAGATGTGGTAATGGGTTATTTTCTTACCAAAGGCATTTGGTGACTTTACCACCAAGCTATTTTCTCATCAAATGTGCCCAACAATTGTGTCAGTGGGTTATTTTGCTCACCAAAGATGCAGAATGACCAAGGCATCAAGCTATTTTCTCACAAAAGGTATGCAGCGATAGTGCCAATGGGTAGTTTTCTCAACACAAGTGCCTAGCAACTGTGTTAGTGAGTTATTTTGCTCACTAAAGGTGCCTATCAACCACGCAAACTAGTTGTTTTGCCCACCAAAGATGTGCCAATAGGCTATCTACCTATTGAAAGTGCCTAGCAACTACGTCAACTGATTGTTTAGCTCATTGAAGGTGCTTAACAACCATACCAACAGGTTGTTTTGCGCACCAAATATATGCCAGTGGGCTTTTTTTAACCAAAGGGCCCAACGACTATGAAATTGGGTTGTTTCCTCATGGAATGTGCCCAAAGATGGTGTCAATGGGTTGTTTTATTTATCGAAGGTGCCCAATAACCATGCCAACGAGCAGTTTTGTAACATCTCGTTACCCATGTTGAGGTTAGAACAGTAAATATGGGAGATTAGTAAGAAATTAGAAAATTGCATTTGATGCTCATGCATTACATTGTATGCTCATACTCATGAATATTAAACTAGCTAAGACCTTTGGAAATTAGACAAGTGTCTAAGTCTAAAGTTAAGTTTTCTTAACTTTGAAAGACTAGGCTTTCGATACTTTCATCTTCTCCTCCTCCCTTGTAGCTTTCTTCTTCAAAGTTGCTTCTTTTACACAAAGTTTTTCATCAAATCTTCACCAAAAAAAAACCTTGTTTTTATTTATCCACTTGCTACTCCCAACTTCGATTTTCTTTCTTTTTCCTCATGAAAAACCAAAACTTGCCAACTTCCATAGTGATGTACATAAGTTGTAGGAGAAGCTAGGGTTGGTGTTCTCTTGAAAGATTTGGAGCTAAATCAAGTAAGTTATATGTTGATCTTCATGGGTTAGTGTAAATGGAACATGTATGATTAGTAATTTAAGATTGATGGGTTGGTAATGAATTTATATGTATGTGTCATGGATGAAGAATAAAGATTGATGATGTCCTATTTTGAGTGTATGATTTGTTGATAATTGATAGGTTATTGTTGAGATAATTTTTGAGATAGAAAGGTAATTATAATGAATATGTATATGACATGTTTTGTCGTTGGTGTATATGATCAAGCATGGATTTTGAATTGTGTATAGATGATCTTGAACTATAATTGGGATATAATTGAAGAGGAAATGATGTGGATATAAGTTAGAAGTGATAGACTAAGCAAAAGAGAAGACTTAGGATGAAATTGATGATGAAGTGTGCTGGAAATGTGTTAGATGTAGTGTTTCTATAGAACATGCATCCGTATTTTAGACATATCTTAAACTACGGATATCCAAATAGGATAATTGTTGATTTATATTAAATTAGAGACAAATGGCTACAATTTTCATAAAGAAATCAAGTTTGAATTTTCTCTCTAAGAGTGTTGAAATTTGTCTTTATGTTGAGTTTCAGATTATGTCTCTATTTCTGAACATTATATAGTAAATTGTGTATAACTTTCAGAATACTAAGCCAAACTATGTGAGCTTAGGTTCTTTAGCATCTTAAGACATAGATGAACAATTTTTTAAAAGAAGACTTTGCCTAAAAACCTCAATTCTAGGTGTAAAATGGAAGTGAAGTTCGGAAAAAAATAGAAGACAGAAGGAGTGCAATTGTTCAGAAGCAGGTCACAATCACGATGCATCATGATTGTGACTCTGCATGGGCGACCGCTGAAGTAGCGATCACGACCCTAAGGTTTGTATGTGTTATTTTTTGCATTGAACATATGTTGGTATTTTGATGATATCTTGAGTTGTAGATGTCTAAATGAGGTGATTATTAATTTAGATTAAAGTATAGAAAAAATTCTACAAATTTTTTGAAGAAGTCTAAATTTAATTCTATCTCTAATACTTTCAAAATCTGGTTCGAAATTGAGTCTTGATTGAGGTTGTAGTTCTATCCGAGATAGAAATTATATCTTAATGTTTTCCTAAAAATTGAATGGATGTAGGTTGAATCAGACAAATGTATCTTCACAAAAGTTGTCTTTCAAGCTCTTATCTTTCAATTGGTATTAAGTTTGTAATTTTTAGATGTCTGAGTTGAAAGTTATGAATTGTACAATTTGAGGGTATGATCATGAACTAGCCAAAAGTTCAATTGTACACAGTCTGTGGTATTATGAGCATAACTTATAGGATACTGAACCAAATTGAATAATTTTGGTGTCATTAGAAACTTAAAAGGTAAAAGAACAATTTTCTAGATGAAAGTACGCTCCAATTACTTCATTTTCATTTTTAGATTGATCATGGAAAGTTGACTCGAAAATGTGTCTTAGGAAAAATTTGAATTGAAGAAATGAGTTATGATTTTTTATTTTTATGGTATTGTTAAGGTATAAACTATAAGTATAAATGATAATTATGTGAGTTTGGAAATATGTATGATTATATGATGAGAATAATAGAAAGATACCCAGGATTGTTATGAACATGCATTGTACATATTTCATATACATACATGTGCATAAATGAATACTTATAATTGTGCTAAAGTGTGATGTGTG
>JAOTAY010017965.1:0-14408 GCA_025629805.1 Erythroxylum baracoense
ATTTTAATTAATTAATTAATTACAATATTTTAATTAATGAATGAATTATATTTTAATTAATTATCACAAACATTTAAGGAACAATGATATTGATACCCATTCCTCTAAATTAGGAGAGGAATTGGGTATTAGCTAAAAATGATATTTATATATTACTCATTTTTTTAATTCCTTATTTATAGATACAATTAAAAAAATACTACTACAAATCATTTGTTTTAAAATAATCAATGAATTACATATTTTCAATCATATTATACTGCAGGGGTACTTTGATCATTGGCACTGTTTTTTATATTCTGTCAACTGCAACCAAACACATTTCTGTCTTCGAGACGAATACAGTTTTCTCTGTTTTGTCCATCACAACAAAACACCTCACTGTCTCTAATTTTTGTTCTGTTTTGTCTCTAAATTTTTGTTTCGTTTCATCTCCGCTTATGGGAGACAGTAAGTATACGCAGCGTAAAATCCCTTTTGTCTAAATAGATAACCAATGAATATACCAGGATAGGCTCTCTAATTAAACTTATTTTTAGTTTCAACATTTCATCCAAACACGAACAGCCAAATGCACGAAGGTGTTGAAATGTAGGTAGCTTGTGATATAATAATTCAAAGGGTGTCTTGTTGTTGAGCAATTTAGTAAGTGTTGTGTTAATTAAACAAGTAGCAGTGAGAATGCATTCAACCCAAAATTTAAGAGGCAATTTAGCTTGAAAACAAAGAGAACAAACCATGTTTAATAAGTGCCTATGTTTTTGTTCAAACAATACCATTTTGTTTAGGTGTATTTATGCAACTATGTTCACGAACAACTTCGAGAGAAAGAAAAAGAATTATTTATAATGTTATTAAATAGTTCAGTGCCATTATCACTCCTAACTCTACGATGACATTATTAAAAATATTTATGGCATTATTAAAAAATTTTGTGTCTTTATCAGTCCTAACTCTACTGAGTAATTTCTCTGTTGGTGATTAAAAATTATCTATTGAAGCTCAAAGACTCTAGTAGCATCATGTTGTGAGAACCAATTTTAAATATCTGTTCATACATCAGAAGCTTGGTTCATAAATATTACATTGTTGGCAATCTCCTTAGAAACTGAATTAAGCAACCAAGATAAGACCATATTGTTACAACAACTCCAATATATGTCTGAGGGTGATGTCGTAGTTGACTTCTTAATTTCTTCATTAATGAATCCTAATTTGTTTTTGGCTTCAAAAGCCATGGTGTGCTCAACTCCACATGGGATAATTATCTCCTGTTAGAAGTTGTGAAACTAATACAGTTTTAGGGCTATCAAAATGATAAATATAGTACAGTGATGAAAAATCTAGTTCATGGTTTGAGAAAGATGTTTCTATAGTGCTAGAGACATCCATGACAGGTTTGATAAGGATGGAGGATCAATGCTTAGATACTATAATAGATTTTAAACTGAAAAGGATTCATCATGCATTCTTATTGACAATGTATGTACGTATACAAAGAGAAAATTCTTTTATAGGAAACAAATTACACCGTAAGCTAAAACTATGGAACTAAAAAGGAGAGAAATTATAGCTATGTACAAGAAAGTAATACTTACCATATTATATTTTTGGTAATATTCATTTTGAGGGATGAGGGGTTTATTTACAAGAAGAATGTTTATATTTTAACTCAAACTCTTAAGATATTGAGTTTTATTTATAGACCATTTTTCTCCCTGATGTGGTGTATACCTATGCCTTATCCTCTGATAATACTTTGACCAAGTGATAGCTATAATTATATCAACTAATTGACAAGGTCTTGCCAAACAATGCTAGAGACTGCTTTGGCATTGGCACTTTAATGCTTATGTTAATTGAGAGAAAACGAGAATAAGGTGAAAAATTAGAGATTAAATAAAAATCATAGTAGGTGGTTTGCAGTTGTTGACAATGGTCAACCAGTCTTACATGTATTTAGATAAGAGATTGACAGGGAGAGACGGCAAGAGAAAGAAGTGTGTTATAATGGAGTGAATGTAGTGACAAAGGATGTATCGAGTGTGAAAGAAGAAGTAAAGCATGAGTTTCTAATAATATTATCATCAGAAAAAAGGATTAGTGCTAACTAATATCAATTCCTCATCCAATTTTACACGTATACAAGTTTATGATCCAAAATGTTAACTTTTGCTCTTTTTTCTTTTGGTGGTTATCATGATGAATGGCTTATACCTATTACAATTGCTTTAGTTTACCATGAATCACTTCAAGTCTTCAACAGTGTTGCTGCTTATTGTTCCACCACTTAAACAAGTTTGATATATTACTAAAAGAATAATTAGGACAACAAAAGAAATTACACGTAAGTTAGTGAGACACCTCCACCTAAAGGGGCGTTTGATTGATTAGAATACGATTACTTTCCTCTTATATTCCTAATAATAAGTTATTAACTTGTTTGGTTGAAAACAATATTCAGAATAGATAATCCTAGGTTTAGATATTCCTTGAATTTGCGGAATAACTAAAGCCAACCTTACCCATGTCTTTATCTATTCCTCTTGTGTCCAAAATGAATATTACGAATTAAGGACAAAAGTATCCTTCTCTTCTCTAGTGTATTTTGGGCAATTCAAGAAGGCTCGTCTCCTCCATCTCCCCTTATTTTTCACTCTTTCTTCAAGCGCCTGTTCCTATCTAGCCTTCGATCGTCAGTGTCCTTCTCCCTCTTGCACTAGTGTCTGTCCTTCTCGTTCACTCTTTCCACTGCTTGTCCAAAAACCACATGAACTAGCTCAAAGAGAAAACTAGAAAGGGAAGAGAGTGAATAAATAGCAGAGGATCCAACACCCGAAGCAAAAGCCACACTCTTGCTCTTCTTCAACAGCCTCTCTCCATCTGTCATTGTCTTCTAGGTTTCCTCCTTCCTGAAGTAGGTAAGCCTCTCTCATTCTGCACCGCACTATCGATTTATCTGGATTTTTGCAGTCGTTTCTTTATATATGTGAACTTTCTACTTTGGAGTTATATCTCTCGATCTCTTTCTATTGATCATTTATGTTGTACCGATTGCTGGTTTTTTATCTGTATTTGTTAGTTTTGGATCTAGGAATTAAGGGATGGAGGTCACAGCAATGTTGTAAAATTAAATAGTGGAGGCTAAAAGGGGACATGATGGAACAATTTAGGACTCAAATTTGATATAATACAACATGGTCTGTGAGAGGGGATGCTAATCGGATATCGGAGGAAGTAGCTCCTGTAGTGAGAGAAACTGCCACAAAACTCCTAGGAGTACCTAAAGGGCAAGGAGTCAGGCGGATGGAATCTTGGTGGTGGTCGGACGAGGTCTAGGGGACGGTAAAGGCGAAAAAGCTTCTTTTAAAGTTCTTTTAGCAAGTATAATAGAGGCGGAGCCGGAAACTAATAAAGTAAGGTATAGACTGGCAAAGCTGAAGGCAAAGAAGATAATTTCAGTGGCTAAAGGAGAAGCATACGAGACTATGTACAGGGATTTGGATACGTTTAAGGGAGCATAAAAAAATTTCAAGCTAGCACAAGATAGGGCACGTAAGACAGAAGATTTCAACCAAGTCTGCTGTGTATGAGATGAAGAGAAGACAGGTACTCACGGAGGCCCAAGCCATCAAGAGGAGATGGCAGAGATACTTTTATGACCTGTATAACAAAGGCATATTGGTCAGGATAGAGTTAGGCGAACCTTCCGTGTCAGAGCATTTTCTTAACGGATCCTCTTGTGGAAGGGTCACAAGGGGAGAAATTACAAAGGTTTTGAGGGGGATAAGGAGCGGGAGGGTCGTAAGGTCGGACAAGATCCTTCTAAAGGTATGGAAGCGAACAGGAGTTGTTGGTATTGAGTGGTTAGTTCAGCTCTTTAATGTAATCCTCGAGTTAGCCAAAATATCGGATGAATGGAGATTGAGTAAGTTTATCCCCTTATATAAGGCCAAAGGGGATATCCAACAATGTCACAATTATAGAGGCACTAAATTACTAAGTCACAATATGAAGCTGTGGGAGAAGGTAATTGAAAAGAGAGTCTGGAGAGCTGCTTCTGTATCGACCAACCAATTTGGATTTATGCCTAGTAGGTTCACGACAAAAGTAATACATCTACTTCGTAGACTAATGGAATGCTACAGGGAACGAAAACAGGATTCGCATATAGTTTTTATTAATTTGGAGAAGGCATATGACAGGATTCCTAGGGAACTCTTATAGAGGTGTTTGGAGGCAAAGGACATTCCTATGACTTATATTAGCGTAATTAGTGATATGTATGAAGGAGCTATGAAGGAGCATTGACTAGTGTAAGGACAATAAGAGGTGACACGGAAGCATTTTCTATTGGTGTTGAACTACACTAAGGCTCCACCTTAAGCCTTTTTTTGTTCATATTAGTGTTAGATGAACTTACCAAACATATTCAAGGAGAGGTACCTTGGTGTATGTTATTTACTGACGATTTTTTCCTGGTGGATGAGACCAAGGAGGGGGTAAATTTCCAGTTAGAATGTTTGAGAGAAACGTTAGAATCGAAAGGTTTTAGAATGAGTAGGACTAAGACGGAGTATTTAGAATGCAACTTTTCGGGAAGCCAGATAGTACATGAGGCAATAGTAGCAATTGGTACAGATGTCATACCATAAAAATATAGTTTTAAATATCTTAGGTCCATCATTTAGAGAGATGGTAATATCGATGTCGATATAGCACATCGTATTAGATCGAGGTGGGTCAAATGGCGAAGCGTATCAGGGGTCTTATGTGATAAAAAGATTCCTTTAAAACTCAAAGGGAAGTTTTATAAAATGGTGATTCGGCCAACCATGTTATATGTGGCAGAGTGTTGGCTTGCCAAATGTAGACATACAAGATAGTTGTTGACAGCAGAAATGTATATGCTTCGGTGGATGTGTAACATTACTAAAAGAGATAAGGTCCAGAATCGTGTCGTGAGAGACAGACTACAGGTGATTAGTATTACTGACAAGTTGAGAGAGACCAGGCTTAAGTGATTTGGGCATGTGCGTAGAAGGCCCTCTGATGCTGTGAGAAAATAACTCTTAGTGACTACAAGAGGAGAAAAGGGAGGCCTTACAAGAACTGGAGAGAAGTGATCAAGAAAGATATGTCAAAGTTGGCCCTTACTGAGACAATGGATAGAAATAGAAAAGTCTGGCGTGATCAGATAAGGGTAAAGGATACCCTTTAAAGTTCACCAAAACAATTGAGTAAGTTATTAGGAAATGTCTACTTTACCGCTCGCGCTACATAGTTATCGCATAGGAAGTCTAACCCAATGTCCTTTCTGTCTTTTCTAGTTGTAAGTCTTGGACAAAGCTTTCGGGCCTACAACTTGGCCTTTCAGGACAGGTGTATGGGGAAAGATCCCGCGAGGCCGTCTGAAACTGTAGGATTGTCAAACCCTCAGGGTTTCTGAGCAAGAACTCCTAGCCTGACTAGAGACAAGAAGAGCCGGACTTTGCAACTTATCAGATACTAGTAGATTTGGACTTCATATCAGGTATATCCTTTGTTTATTTTTTATTTTTCAAGTACTAGTAGATCTGGACATCATATCAGGTATATCTTTTGGTTATATTTTATATTTATATTTTATTTATTTATGTATTTGTTGTATTTTTATTTACATAAACTTTTAACGTGCCATTTTTTACTTATTTACTCTTTAACCTGCATCACTCTTTTATTGTCACATCTGCATATGAGTCTATCAAAAACAGTCTCTCTACTATATAGGGGTAAGGCTACATACTATCAGACCTTCCCAAACCCTACTTTATTGCGAGACTTCGAACTAGGTGTGATGATGATGATGATGATTTGATAAACTCTATTAAAATGTATTTAGTGCGAGCTTCGATTTAGAATCTTGCGACAGAGTCTCTGAATCATTATGCGACAATCGAGTTTTCTGATATCTGAATCCTGCAGCAGAGTCTCTGGGATCTCAATTGACCTTAAGTGGCTTTGTTGTAATCCAGTGGTGAGTTAGCTCCTAGGACTTTCGAGTTTGTTTTAGGTTAGGGAATGATAGGGGATATTCCTATAGATTGTTGACGATGATTTTTGGGGTTAGTATTTTTGTTTTGTTGAGTGTAATTTCTGGCGCTTTGAGGTTGTGATACCAGCATTCGTCCTGTTATGCTTTGGGAAAATTAGGACTGCAAATTTCATTTTGTTTTAACTACAATTATCGGTCATTTAAGTTCTTTTAAATACATTTTCTACTGTGTTGTGCATGATTTAAAGTCATTTTACACTGCATAATTATCTTTTAAAGGGAGAAGAAGGATTTACTTGCTGTCCATACTGCAGAAAATGCAAACAAGAGGCTTTAAAGGGATGATCATGATGCTTTTTTTGTTGTTATTGGTAGTTGGACTTCAATACTGGAAGACAGTGATGAAGCTGATGCTAATATCAAAAATATAACAATAGAAAAGATATCACACAGATAGAGATATGATTTGGTTAGACCCAATGGAAAGGAAAAATCTACATTGTTAAAGCTCTTTACTTGGAGGAAGATTCCTGTACCTAAAAATATTGATATTCTTTTGGTTGAACAGAAGATGATTTGAGATGACAAGACTGCCTTTGAAACAATTATTGCAACTAATGAAGAGCTAATCAAGGTTCAAAAAAAATGGCGAATAAAATTTGGTATGAGAGGTGGCTATCCAAACTCCATATATTTGTTTTTTCTTGTGTATCTGTTAATGTTGTAAAATAAAGTACATAAATAAATTTCTTATTTATTTTAATAATTACAATTTTTAAGTTTAGTTTTATCATTCAGACCACAGTAGCTCAAGTGTAAATCCAACTATAGATTTGCGGACAAAAGATTTGAAGTTTATATACTGCTTAACATATGAAACAATGCTTATGTTCTAGGCAATAGAATATTGGAGAATTGATCTAAAGCAGATATCCTAACTTAATGGTTGCAAATGGTGGCCACAGAAAAATGATAAGAAGAAAGCTTGATGTAGAGCATTTCTTGCTTAAATACGTGCTTAAAAGCTGCTCTACAATTTATTCCTATAAAAATGCAACCATTTTTCTTGGACTACCAATTTCAGGGTCACTAATAAAAGATTGAAGAATGCTCCAATAATAATAAGAAGAAGAAGAAGGAAAAAAATTAATAATAATAAAAAAAAAGAAAACAAAAAAATAAGAAGAAGAAAATTAATAATAATAAGAAGAATAAGAAAATTAATAATAATAATAAGAATAATAATAAGAAGAAGAAGAAGGAAGAAGAAGAAGAAAAATAAAAAAATAAAAAAAGAAAATTAATAATAATAATAATAATAATAAAGAAGAAGAAGAAGAAAAAGAAGAAGAAGAAAGTTAATGAATATCTTGATCTTTTTGTTAGTTATTCTTGTTATTTCAAATTCTAATTTTCAAACCAAACATTATCATATATCATCATTAGAAATTCTTAAAAATAAATTAAACAAAGTTTCTATTTTATTCCTCATCTATTCTATTCCCTAAGAATAACTATTTTATTCTTTATTTATTCCAACAAATTAACCAAACAAGCTATAAGCTTATCGAGCAGAACATTGTAATTTGCGGGCTTAACTGCAAATACCTAAGTTGGGTCTAAGAAAGGTAAAATCACAAACTCAAAATGGACTCAAAGGATTATTAAACTAGAAAGATACCAATGAAGCAGTAAATTTACATGAGATAGCACAATCTGTAGACTAGTGGATTGGAGGCCCTTTAAAGTTTAAACTTGAAAGGAAAAGATGACATTTTCTTTAAATGTATGGCAACCATCTTCATAATCCTTTTAATAAAAGATCCCTTCCCTTGTGAAATTTCATGTTTATTGTTAAGAATATACCTTTGAAGACAACCTGAAGAAGGCTGGTCCTTTGCTATTATTTATATTACAAATACCTTGTTTTATTAACTAACCTGATTTTACCTCTTCAGGTAGTGTTAAAATAAGAGTGGGCATGCATGCAAGAATATTGAAGAGCCCCAACCACGAATGTGTGTCCAGAGAACGCCGCAATTCAACCGGAGGTCGCAGATTGAAGTCTATATACTATGATTACTCTCAACTTGCTGCTCACAAGTCTTGTGGAATTGTATCCTTTTGATCTTTGTTGGGTAACACCAACTCCTGGCTAGAATTTGAAATTTTCCTCGGTGGAGGAGCTGAACAAACTGGCACTACTGATCTTATACAAACTGCTGGTGCCATGAAACGAGGGCGTACTACACCCATGTCCATTCTTTGGGACTCAAGTCTGGCTCTATACGGAGGAATTCCTGTTCTCATTCTTGGTGGTTTAGGCACCGAGGAAACAGGCCCCACATTAGGGATGATATAAGGTGTCACGGAAGAAGGTGTAGACTCTGCAGTTCTGATCATTACAGGGACTGCTACAGATGGCCTATAGTTGCAGGGTAAACTTGACCTCGGAGGATTCAGTGGACCAGGCAAAAAGCCAACAGTAGATGAATTTTGCCCTTGGAAGTCCACAAGATTGTTTGCAGCTTGTTCACTCCCATCTGAAGCTCGTTCAGAACGCTCAGCTCGATTCTCTTCCCCTTTAACATTTTCAACTTTGATTTTTTGCTCAATGCTCTTGTGATTGTCCTCTTCATGAACTAGATCTTTGAATTTTGGTTCTGCATTCAAGCTGCCTTGAACAGAGTTTTCTGACACCATCAAATTGGATGATTCTATTTTCTCCTCCTGTATCTCCTGGATGGTTACCATGGACTTTCCATGAATTGGGTCGGGGGCCACATGGTTTGAGAAGTATAATGATGGTGCTGAGGTTGCAGTTGTAACTAAAGGTCTCACATGTATGCCTTGTTTCTCTTTCACAGGAACAAAAAGACTAGGCTCTTGCGGTAGAATAGGATACATATATGGAAGAATTTGACGATTAGGCCTGGCTGGTGGAACATGAAAAGTCAACAGGTGGTTTTGCGGCAGCAATAAATGCTCTTGCTGCGATAATTGATATAAAGATACTTTAGGGGAAAAATTATCGCCTTCCCAGTACCGACATTGTGTGGTATATAAGCTTGGTGTTGGTTCCGTTAACTGATTACTGACAGGGATAAATCCGTGCTGACCTTGCCGCCAATCACTTCGATTGGAATTCTTCAACTCGGATGGTTTTAAAGATGCAAGAAGACGAGCAACAATGACTTGTTCCTGTTCTTCACTTCCCTTTTCAGTCTCCACTGAAGATGACAAACTAGAAGATGATGACCCATGTTGAACCACTACAGAAAAACAGACGAGAAACTTCAAAACAAAATGATAGCTACAAAGCCTGAAAGTGTCAGTAATGATGTTCAGTCCTATAATTTAGTAAATACTGATTTTTGTTTAATGATCCTGAGTGTAAATTTTCACTTCTGGATCTCGTGTATCTTATTGTTATTGTGTTAAACATCTAACGAAAAGATTGGTGCCCATTGCCCGAGTAGCCGATTTAAGTCATCAAGGAAAAAATCATGTTTTAGTTCTAAAACATATTCGTGAAAAGGATGTGATAAATTATTTGCATAAGAATGAGGCCAATTAATCTGGGGTATATGCATAATCGGATCAAGGAGGTAAAGATGTTAACAAATAAAGTTCCCAAAGACCCATACTTCTCTTTAATGCAGACCAAGCATATATTGCTGCATTCTTCTGTGCTTGTTTCTTGGTCCTTGCCGGTTCACCGGTAAACCTCATTCCCGCAAGCTCAACTGTGCACGAGAAAATGGCAACATGTGAAGGCCCTGCACGAACGGTTGTATACGCCGGAAGCTTTAAGCCTGCCTTGTGAGCAGTTTCTTGAAGTAAATTTTTGTACACGCCAGTTTCATCCTGGGAAGGAAAAGAACACCGCAATCATTCTAGGAAGAATGTTATACAATGCATAATATGAGAGAGGTATGTTAAAAAGGGCACAGAGTTGACTAAGATAAAAGAGATCTAACAAATTCCTAATTTTGCAACTTCCTATGGTACAAAAGATAACATATGTTAACTAATCTAATCATAACTTGAATCATATTCTTAGGATGCTAATACTAAGCAAGTAGATCACCTAAAATTATGACCAATTAAAACATGTTAATCCTTTTGTAGACAAACCAATCCATAGCCATATATAACTACAAATCACTAATTTTCTAGTTCCTATTCTATAAGAAATAAAAACTCCCAAACTCAGGAATAATATAGATAATTTAAAATGCTATACTTACCAGTACCCTAGCGGCTAGTGATCTAGAAGGACCTCTGCTTGCAAGTGTGTTAAGGGCTACTTCAGCTGCCGCATGTTCTGCCTGCCTTAGAGTAGAACAAAAGGTAGGACTTTCAAAGGTTTCTCCGTTGAAGTTGACAGTTGCTTTAAACCTTGGGGCATGATCTGGGCCTTCCCTTATGCATGAGTAAGATGGAAGGTTGAAGCAGCTTCTTTGGGCCAACTCTTGCAGTTGGTTCTTATACATACCTATGCGGACAGAAACGTATCAGGGATCCAGAAGTGAAGTTATCTATTTATACGGTAGGGAGAATGTAATTCACTACTGGTACATTTGTCAACAGAAATGGATCAAGAAGTCTTAAAAAGAGATTTTACCATAGGGGTGGGGAGCAAAACCCAATACTTCATGCCATAATACTTTACCAATTTTTCCATCAATTCCATACAGGTAGGAGTAGAATGGCGTAATGGAATTTAAGGAATTACGAAAACTGCATATAATAACCCAGAAACAATGTCTATAATATGCAAGAATATTCAATCAATATTGGATTACTCCTACAACATCAGAGAAGAACATGGTTTATTATAATGATACATACGAGCTGCTTAACACAAATGCTTGATATCGTAGCTAATTTAGGACCCTGTCGCACGCTTCAAGGGTTTTGAAAAATAGAATCTGAAATATCAAGAGTATGGGTACGAAAGAAAATGCACAAGAAGGATCCAAACAATGTAATGCCAACTTGATGAGCTATCTCCTTAGACTTAATTAATGTATTAGCATGATTTCCTAATGAAAATAATAATCAACAGCTTAAAACACTAACCTCGCAACCCTCCATTCACTATTAAGGCAATAGAGAGAATAAAGAGTGGCATATTCACACTAGGATTATCCTTTGAATTAATTCAAAAACAGAAAGAAAAAAGCTTCCTAGCATATCGAAAACCCACATAGATTTAATTACTCCCGCATCCAAATTCTTATAATCACATATGGTACTGTATTAGCATATTTCCCGTCGATACAAAAGAAATGCTCAAAACCCAGAAGATAAAGAGCATTAATGAAATCGGCTCAGAAGCAATGAAAGGGATGATCTTTGTGAAACTCAATACGAAGTAACTCTCACCTATGCAGTCTCTCAAGCCCCTCGACTTGATTTTCCCGAGAAACTGACGGAAAAGAATGGGAAAGTGAGATAACTACACCGAAAGGTAGTAAAACAGACAAATCTATAGGAAACTAGGAACTAGATTTTAACGCCATTTCGTTGGGTTAGAGCATTTTGGTAAGAGAGAGAGAGCAGAGTAACACAAGATTGAAGGGTGACCTTCATCGCCTTATAACAGATGAAGTAACCTTGTTATTAGTGGCAAGACAAAATTTCCCGAGCGTCTTCCTTTTCTCACCTTCTTCTTTTCGCTTAACATGTGCTGTTTGGTTCTGGCATTTATCCAAAAGTTTATTTTAAAGTCTGACATTTACATCCAAATATAAGTTGAATTCTATCAATTTAAACATTTACAAAATGTTTGAAGGAGAATAGAAAAAATATCTAACCGGGTTTTTCTCTATCAATTAAGTGTTATATCATATAACGTAACTTATTTTACTTACATTTTTGCACATCAGTAAGATTCAATATTTGTTGATATAATATTCTTATTTTTAAATAAAAATGAGTCTTACAACCAATATTATGAATATCGTACCGGATTGAGTTCTGGTACGGTACTGTACCGATACCGATTAATACCGAGTACCATTTCGGATAATTTTTTAAATTTATGAAATAGTTCTTAATTTTTTTTAAAATTACAAAATAGTCCATTATTATATTATATAGTTGTACTCTGTCTCCAAAAATCATAATAATAAATAATAATCACAATTTTAATTTAATTTAATAATTATTAATAAATATAGTTAAATTTAAAATATATTTTTAAAATATAAAAATTTCAAATAAATTTTGATTTAATAATTAAAAATATATAAAATAAATATTAGTTTATAAATAATAATTTTAAAATTATTTATTTTAAAAAATAAGATATTTTTATTAATAAATATTATATAAAATATTAAAAATAAATTAAGTTTTATTTAATTTATAATTATTATTAGTAATAAAAATATTTATTATTATTTTAAAAAATTAAAAATTTACAATAATTATAAAAGTCGAAATAAATAAAATAACTAATTAAAAAAACTTTGAAAAAAAGGGGGGAAAGAGAGGTAGGAGGGAGGGAGAGAGATTTTAAAAAATTTTGAAATTTTTGCAAAAAGATCCCCCAATTTTTTAAAATTTTCGGAATCGGCCGATATTTGATCGGTATTTTGAATACCGCCAGTACCGAACGATATTTAAATCCAGTACCACAATTTATAATTTCGTACCAATTTTGGTCCGATATCAGTACGTACCTGTATTCATAATAATGTTCACAATTATAAAACCAACTATTTTAACCATCAACGAATCCTTTAATACTCACCATTTTACATCTGATACAAATTCTCCTTAATTATAAATATTCATCGTTTAATCCCTAAATTACAAAATAAATCCTTAATTCTTCAAATGATTGTAGAACCAAATCCCTAACTCTTTCACACTTCGTTCAATTGTTTGCAGAAACTCGCACGTTCTTTTGCTAGTTCACTCACAACAGCAATAGGCTCAATTGCAGTGACAAGTTCAATCGCCTCTTGCACTCCTCTGTCAGGTTTATGGGAAACAACATAGGAATAATACATTGCAATAAGTCCATTGTTTTGTCTAACTTTTAGTTTATATTTATTATATGTTGTAGTCCATTATTTCTTATTGATTTGATGATTCTTTCGTCTGGTTCTTTGTGTTATGTTTATTGTATGGTGTTGTTCCATTATTTTCAACCTAAGCCTAAAATGCTTATCGAGTTGTTCCATGTATATTGTGGTTCTCAATTCCTTGATCTAGTTTTGAAGTTTTCCTATTGACAATGTATGTGTTGGTAAAGATAAAAGTAACAGAGTTATAGGAAATTGAATTATCTTTGATCATTAAATTAAGAACAAACTAACTAATTATTAAACACTAATTTGCAAAGTTAATTATGACTGTAAAACTTATAAGTTAGAGGAGATAAAATCTATAAAAGAGAACAATATTTGGGAGCTTGGTAATCTGCCTAAAAGAGAAAGGTCATTGGAGTGAAACGAGTTTATAGAATCAAAGTAGATAAATACAAAGCTCGACTTATTGTTAAGAGTTACAAGTAGGAATATAAGCAAATTATACTGAATTATTTGCATTACTGGCTAGGCTTGATACATGGAGAATCAGAGACTGGTGGTGACTTTAACAACCCAAAATACATGGCTTATGCATCAACTAGATGCAAAATCAACTTCTATCATGGTGAACTCCAAAAATAGTATTTATTAACCAACTAGTTGAATTTATTATGTCAGATCACAAACATAATTTATTATATGGTCTAAATCAAACTCTTAAAGATTGATGTTGTAACAAATTGATGATGGAATTTTTGTGTGTAAAAGAAGTATGTTCTTGAGATTCCTCATATGTTCAAAATGGGAAATTGCAATTCAGTGGCTGTACTAATGGAGAAAAGTTGTAAATTGGTGAAGGATCTGGGAGGGTAGCTTTACATAGCACATTATATAAGCATATAATTGGAAATTTAATGTTTGTGATAACTATTAGACCAGACATTATACATAGTATAAGCTTAATTAGTAGGTACATGAAGAGACTAAATGATGGACCCTGAAACTTTTCTTAGGAAATTTGGAGCAATACATGAGAAGTGTGGATATGTTCATGTTTTGCTTTGGTGATTTTGGTAGTGAGAGACTATAAAATGGGAAGAATTAGGGTGAAAGTGATGAAAAATATATATATATATGTGTGTGTGTGTGTGTGTGTGTGTGTGTGTGTGTGTGTATGTATGTATGTATGTATATATGTATGTATGTATGTATGTATGTATGTTATGTTATTGATGTTCATGATTAATCATAGACTATAATATCTTTATAGATGATATGGAGTTGAAAATGAAGTAGAGAAGATGATCTTGGTATGAGTTGTGATAAGG
>JAOTAY010017983.1:0-14405 GCA_025629805.1 Erythroxylum baracoense
TCCAAGCATGCAAGATTCATCACAAACTTAAGATGGAAACAAGGTGTTTTTGGATAGCAATAAGATGATCACTTCCAACTGGTTTCTTAGTTATTTTGTGAAGGATTAACGTGTGAATTTCGTGTAGAAATTTGGATAGGTTTAGACTACAATTTCAGAGAGAAAACTTCATGAAATTTTGGTGAAGAAGGTGAAGAACAAAGGAGGAAGACTGCTGACTATCCTTGTTGTAATTTTGAGCTAGGTGTCATTAAATTACCTAAGCCTATGTCTTAAGGCATGTAATTGCCATTAATCCATTCCTTAAACTGCCATTTGTCACTAATTAATCAGTCCATATGCCCATCCAAGATTGGTCCACTTGTCGCACAATAATTGGTCCAATTGTCACTCATTTAACTATGCCAAATGTCACTCAATTTTAGGCTTAATCATCCTAATTTCCATGTATCAATTTTTCTTACCACTTGGCATTTTTCTTAGACCAAATGTCCATATTAATTTATCAATCTCCCAATTATGACAATTAATTCCAAATTTTTAATTATACTCCATCCATTCCTATCTTTGGTAAACCAAAGTACAAGACATTAGAAAGCATATTCATAACTCGTACCACATTCAATTTCATACCTCGGAATATGTCAATTGAGCTCCATTTTTCTAATTCACAATTCATGTTTGTATGCTCATATTATGCCTTTGAATACAATTATAATAATCATGTCATGAATGTCCCAATTTCGTTCTACATGCTGACACTCATTTGACTCATTAGTCTAACTCTTTAAATATCTCAATCATTTGAGAGATGGGATACTACAAAGCTGACTCGATGTACTTCCCAAATTAGAAGTTTCCCGACGTCACTGTCTCCCATTATCCGTTCAAATTATATTTCTTATTTAATTTCATTGTTATTATTGTATGGAATTGGAATAAATAGTTGATGATAGGATCTAAAATGTTGATAATGTGCTAAACTCACCTTCGAAATTTTAAACTCACCTTGGGAATTTTACTCTTGAATTAAAGAAATCTAACTGTTTATGTGTTTATTAGATTTGTTGTGATTTAATTATGCGATTGCAAAATTCGATAATAAACTAAGAGGGTGAATCGAATGAAAAACGATTAAATTAGGCTGACAAGAGTTAAGTGATTTAATAGAAATTAGAATTAAATCAAATCAGTAAATTATACGAAGAGAGATCTTGCATAGATTTTTGATAGTTTATTAGAGAACTTTAGAACTAATTAGGGTTTTGGATAGGTTGTAAATTAAGCGATTTCAACCTCCATAATCTAATTAGGGTTTATGATTTAGGGTTAATAGTTATAACTTGAGAGAGAGTAATTAACCCTAGGATCGTCTATCTAGTAGTTCATAATCAGTTGGGTTAGCATTAAAGATAGGTAAAATTCCCTTTCTCTCAATAGGTAATTTTCTTAGGTTGATTCTCGGGTGTGTTGCAATTGCTTAGTAATTAGTATTTTCGTGATTGATTCTTAATTTAATTTTATTGATTGAATTGAGTTCTCATTTTTAGTTTCGCACAATTTGAATTTTTTGTATTTGTTTCTGGCCTTATATTTTAGGATTAGATTATCCCTCTTCGTGGGACCGGCACCTTAGGTACTACGCTAACGAACTGTGCACTTACAGATTATCGGGGGTTATTTATTAAGTTTTGCACCTAACCAACACCTGATCAGTCTCCTACCCCTCTTAAGCTTCTGTCATTAGCTTTTACCTTCTACTTTACCTTGTTCTCACCTAACCAAATGGTCACTCAAGTTCATTGGATTCGGCTTTAGCACTCGTTTTCGGCCTCTATCCCTAGCTTCCACCTCTCTGCTGTTCTTCTCTTCTTTACCGACTCACTCTGTTTCTCTTCTCTACTTCTCTCTTCTTATCTCTACCTCCATACTTCTCTCTATCTCCTTTTTGTTCCAACTGAATGAGTGTGTGTCTAACCCTTTCGGTTTAGCCCCCTTTTATCTCTCATTCCTTTTCCATTTATAGCACAAGTCTAGGTTTAAGGTTATAGGGTTGTTACGCCATCAACCTACACACGTCAGACTTAATTGAATGCAAAGGAATAGTCACAGGGGTGACAAGTTAAGTCACCCTCGTGAAGGCACTTATCACGGTGGTGACTTGTTATGTCACCACCGTAACTAACACGATGAATGTTAGTCACGGTGGTGACTTGTTATGTCACCACCTTGACTAACATTTTGATGTTAGTCACGATGGTTACTTGCTAAGTCACCATCGTGAGGCGGTAACACTTGTCACCACTTTTTTTCCTTTTATTTCACTTTTCATTCAAAATTTTCGTGACTTTCCCTTCAACCTTTATGCAAAATTCACAAAATAGTCTAATTAACATTCATGCAATATTCACACTATTTCCACTCAATTTATCTCACGTTTGGATCAAAACACAAGGATTTGTAACCAAATCAAAATATGAAGGCAATTAAAATCAAGAGAAACTAGACACAATAGCCACGATCATGACAGAACCTCATTTTCAAGGGCCACAATCGTGACATACTTGTCATGATCGTGATAGGCGTGATGTAGATGCGAGGATCTGCTTCCAATTATATTTTTAGAGGGTCGTTTTGGACTTTTTGGCCTAGGTAAAACCTAGAAACACAACAAAATTAAAAAGAAATGACCTAATCAAGGAGTCTCCATCTTAACAATTAAAAAAAAGAGCCAAGGAAGGGAAAGAGGAGAGAAGAAGAAGAAGAGGAGGAGGAGTTGTTGCAGTCAACTTCATCCATCCTTTCCAAGTTAATTTCTCATTTCATCTTTATGTTTATTTCATTTAATGTATATATGGATATAAGGATGGTGAATATTTGTTTAAGGATGTTCTAAACTTTATTTGGGATTTGTTATTGAATTAATTGTGATTTAATTTCTTTTGATGTTATTATGTTGGGTATTATGATTGTTTGTCATTTTTACTTCAGTAACAAATCGAGAGAGTGAATCGATACATGATTAGGTTGGGTAATGAGAGTCAACAACCTAATAGATCATATAAACAATCAAGTCGATAATTATATAACGAGAGATCGCGTATGAGGAGCCCATTGTTTATTAGAGTTCTTAAAAACTAATTGGATTGTGGGTTGTTTGTTAATTGAGAAATTGCAATTTCAAAACATCGGATTCAATTAGGGATTATGATTTAGGGTTTAATGATTAGGTTTTGAGAGAGGATAATCACATCTTCTCATAATTTGTTAATCTTGTCTTGTGCTACTTCTTGATTGTCAAGTGGGTGTGCTTAATTTTGATTTCTTTGTGTTAATTTTATAATTTTATTTTCAATTGATATAATTGCTTAACTTTATGCTTACTTTTACTTTTATTTTAATTACAATTTTTAGACCTTAGATAAAGTTAGGATTCAATTAGTTAACTAATTCCTTATGGGATCGACACCTCAACTACTACACTTACGACCCATGCACTTACAGAACATTGAGGGTTTTATAGAATTAAAACTTGCTCAAAAGCTTTTGGTACCGTTACCATGGAGTTTGTTAGGATTAGTTGAATTCCTTTAGTCTAAGGAATCTTCTCCTTTCTTATGTACATACAGTTTGATGAACACAAGAGTTACTCAGAGCAATTCAATGAGCTAGATGCCAAGAATAAGAAATCGAAGAACCAATCATAGAAGAATTTCATCAAGAATTCAATCAAGGACGAAATTAAGGAAATCAGCCGCCAAACCTTATGGATTTCATGAAACTAGGGTTCAACATTACAAATCAAGGCATGAATCGACCACCAGTTCAAGCAACCTCATCTGAGATTAAGCCTGCCTTACTAAACATGTTGTAAACAAATGTGCAATTCTACGGATTGACTAATGAGGATCCTAGTGCTCATATAGTTAATTTTTTGGAAATGTACAATACTTTCTGATATGATAGGATGTCAGAAGATGTCGATAGGATAAGGCTCTTTCCTTTCACGCAACGGATAAAGCCAATGCATGGCATCATTTTTTTAGTCCCACAAACGTCACAACTTAGGAGTAGTTAATGCATACGCTCCTAGATAAGTGCTTCCCTCTCATAAAGACTACAGAGCAGATAAAAGAAATCACAAATTTCCAGCAAAGTGATAGCGAGTTACTTTACGAAGCATGGGAAAGGTATAAGGATTTGCAAAGGAGGTGTCCTCACAATAATTTACCCAAGGAATTCCTACTGCAAACCTTCTATAATGGAGTTACTCCACCCATACGAGGCACTATAGATACAGCATCTAGAGGATCTCTAATGAGGAAGACAGTTCAGTAGGCAGAGGAGTTATTGGAGGAGATGGAAAGTAACTGTTGTCTTTAGATGATGGACAGAAGTAGACAACACACAACTTTCCAAGATTAAAAGGGAGCTATAGCTATTAACTTAATAATGAAAATGCAAGCCAAAATCGATAACTTAATTGACAGCTTAATAACATAAAAGCCTCCTCTTCAGCTCCTGTCAAAGCAATTGAGTAGAGATTTGAGCTGTGTGGACAAGACAATCATAATACCATCGACTGCTTTCTAAAGGAAAACAACAAATCGAAGTAACTTATTTACATGAGAGCATAGTTTGGTGGTGGGGGGGGGGGGACAATCCCTACTTTAATACATATAATCCTGGGTGAAAAAACCATCTGAACTTTTCTTGGTCAAATAATGCAGAAGGTCAATTCTGACCTCAAGAGCCACCTGGATTCCAGCAGGATAAATCAAATGCCACAGATGCTAAGTTAGGCAAAATCTGGACAAACTCGAAAACATGGAAAATGCTCACAAAAGGTTGAAAAGAAGATTAGAGCAACTAACTAAGAATCATGTGTCTTCCATCCACAATTTAGAAATTCAAATGAGCTAACTAACAAATGCATTATCTGCATGAAGTAGGGAAACCTTCCAAGCAATACTAAATCAAACCTAAGGGAACAACTACAAGCAATTACATTACAAAGTGCAAAGGAACTTGAACAACCCACAAAGCCAAAAAGTGCACTCGACTCCACAAAGAAAGAAAAGGAAAAAGAGAAAGATGTGGACATGAGCAGGTACTTTCTATACGTTGCTTCTTCGACATATCCATACAAAATTCCATACCCCTAACAGCTCCATAAGAGCAAATTAGATGCACAATTTGTGAAGTTTGTAGAGATATTGAAGACTTTACAAATAAATTTTTCGTTTCATGAGGCTTTGAAACACATGCCCAAGTAGCTAAATTTTTTAAGGACATATTATCAAAAAAGGATAATGGGGAAGAAAACCAAATGGTAACTATAATTAGCAGCTGTAGTTCCATAATCACCAATCAAATGCTTTCCAAGTTGAAGGATCTAGGGAGTTTCATAATTCCTGATATGGTTAGTGAATTTGAATTCAGAAAGTGCCTATGTGATTTAGGAGCAAACATCAATCTGATGTCTTTGTCGATATTCAAGAAATTGGGGCTCGGAGAGGTCAAGCCAACTTCAATACTAATTTAGCTGGCTGATCAATATATTAAAAAACCATTTGGAGTGGTGAAGACGTTTTGATGCAATAGGAAAAGTTTATTATTAGTGTGGACTTTGTTGTTTTTGATTTTAAAGAAGATAAGAATTGTCCACTAATTCTTAGATGACCTTTCATGAACACAGGAAAAGCTTTGGTTGATGTTCATGAAGGTAAATTGACACTTCAGATTGGTGAAGATCAAGTGGAGTTCAATATGAACAAGGCTTTAAAGAATCTGAAGGAAAGTAGTGTTTACAAAAAGATTGACATTATAGATGAAAGTATACAAGAGTAAGTAGAAAGTTGCTTCGCAAAAGTTAAATAAGTAGAAATGGAAACAAAAAATGAAGATGAGAAGGTGAACGAAGTTGAGTTTGAAGGACATGTTGAAATGGAGGAGTTAGGTGTTCAAACCCATCAAGAAATGTTAGTATGAACTCAAGCACTCATACCAACCTCCACAGAGAAACCACCAACTCTAGAACTTAATCCTTTACCTACACATCTCAGATATACCTTTCTAGGTGAAGGTCAAACTCCACCCATCATCATTTCCAATCAACTAGATGGGGAGCAAGAAAGTAAGGTGGTAGAGATTGTTAGGAAGCATATAAAGGCCATGGGATAGAAAATATCTGACATTCAAGGTATAAGCCTAAATGTTTTCATACATTGGATAAACTTTAAAGAAGGAAGTAGAACAATGAGGGAACATCAACGTAGGTTGAACACTCACATGAAAGAAGTGGTCAAAAATGAGGTAGTAAAGCTTTTAAATGCGGGTATCATATATGCTATATCTAATAGCGAATGGGTCAGCCCGATATAATGTGTACCAAAGAAGGGTGAATTGACCGTGATATAAAGTGAAAGTAGAGAGTTAATTTAACGAGAACAGTCGCAGGACGGAGAGTTTGCATAAACTATCACAAACTCAACAAGGTGATTAAAAAGCACCATTTCCCTCTCCCATTTGTAGATCAAATGATAGAAGGAGTGGCTGAACACTCATTCTACTGCTTCTTGGATGGTTACTCAAGGTACAGTCAGATATTCATTAACCCTAAATACCAAGAAAAGACCATGTTCACATGTCCTTATAGTAACTTTGCGTATAGACGAATGCCTTTCGGGCTATGCAATGCCCTATCTATGTTTCAAAGGTGCATGACATCTATTTTTACAGACATGATTGAAGATATAATTGAAGTTTTCATGGATGATTTTTCTATCTTTTGAGGCCTTTTTAAGAAGTCTCTGACCAATTAGGACAAGATACTCTAAAGATGTGAAGAATCATATTTAATGTTGAATTGGAAGAAGTACCACTTTATGGTGTAGGAGGGATAGTGCTTAGGCACAAAATTTTGCATCAAGGATTTGAAGTGGACAAACAAAAATAGAGCTTATGGAGAAACTCCCACCTTAAATCAATGTCAAGGGCATGCGAGCATTCTTAGCCATTCTAGGTTTTACCATTGCTTTATCAAGGATTTTTCTTAAATCGTGAGACCCTTTACAAACTTGTTAGTCAAGGATATTCCTTTCCTCTTTAATGATAACTATTCATTTGCATTCAAACAATTAAAGGAGGCACTAACATCAGCACCAATCTAAACTCACCTGATTATATAATCCCATTCAAATTAATATATGACGCTGGCAACCAAGCTGTACATTGCTTACTGGGCCAAAGGAAGGACAAAAGGTTACATACGGTATATTATGCAAGCAAAATAGTTACGGGACCTTAACTTAACTACACCACTACCGAAATTTCCATGAGTAGGTACTTAGTGTTGAGCAGGTTTTAGTTCTATAAATCCCTCAAAAATTCGCAAGCATATAGAATCATAACTTGTAGTATTAAGGTGTCGATCCTTCAAGGAATTAGTAAAACTAATTGAATCCTATTGTTATCTAAGGTTATAACAAATGTGATAAAAATGAAAATAAAGACTAAAAAAGTAATTTAAACAATTGATTATGAATTGATTGAAATTGAAAATTTGAAATTAACCCAAGGAAATCAAATTAGATTACAACCACTTAAAAATTAAGAAATCACACAAGATAAGATCAAACAATTATGGGAAGAGGGGATTCATTCTATCTTTAATTGCTATCTTAATTGCTTTTGATTTAATTCGTGTGGTCTTAGAATTTCGAAAGGTTGAATTTTCTCTTTTGAGACCTAATCATTAAACCCTAAATCATAATCCTTAATTGAATCTAAATTTATGATTTTTCAATTTCTCAATTAACAAAATAGCCCATGGTCTAAATAGTTCTTAGGCAATTTAATAGACAATCGAAATCTCACACAAGATCTCTATTCGTGTAATTGTTGCTTTGATGTTTATGTGATCTATTAGGTTATTAATTATCATTTCCCAATGTAATCTTATTACTATCGATTCAATCTCTCAATATGTTACCGAATTATGCAAAAATCATAAACAATCATAATACCCAAACACATTAACATCAAAAGCAATTAAATCACAATTGATTCAAGAATCAATCCCAAATGAAGTTAGAACATCCTTAACAAAGTATTCATCATCCTCATATCCAAATCATACATCATATGAAGTAAAAAAAAAAAGGAATCAGAAATAACTTAGAAAGGAATTACAAGGAGTGGTAAATAGTAACATGAAGACTTTTTTCATTAGGGTCATTTTATTTTCTCTTATAGTTCTTTTGCCTTTTAAGGTAAAAACTAGGTTTTACCTAGGCCAAAAAGTCCAAAACAACCCTTCAAAAATGAAAACAGAAGCAGATCCTCACATCTATCTCGTACCTATCACGATTATGTCCCCTAAAAATGAGCTTCTGTCATGATCGTTAAAATGATGTCATGATCATGAACTTTGAAAATAAGCTTACGTCATGATTATGACAATGATGTCAAGATCGTGAACCTTGAAAATGAGCTTCTGTCACGATCTTTGTCATAACCGTGATAGGGATGTCACAATCATAGACTGGGTCTTTCTCCAAACTTTCTCCAACTTCTCATGATCTTCTTCATCTAATTTCAAACACTAACAAATACATCAAAATACCTCAAGTGCACAAAATTAAAGTCCAATAACCAGCTCTAAACCATATAATACTAAAAAACATAAACACATAATCAAATTACACAATTCTAATCCTAAACATGTACAATTGATCTAATCAACACCTAAAAAACACACTAAAACACCTTACTAAAACATGATATAAACTATAACTATCTCCTAGTGATGGCCTCCTTTGAAAATTAGTATATGAATTAGTGCTCGCTTATAAGTTCTATAGAAGTATGGATATGGTGTTAATATTTTGGTTGATGTGTATATTTAAATCAAAACATTTGAATATGAATGGAACATGTTAATGTTTTGGATCTTTTTAAGTGATTGATGTTTTTAGGTAGTTGATTTCATTAGATTTTATGACATTGTGTCATTGTTGCATGATTGTGTGATTTATGTGTGTTTTGTTTATTTTATGGTGTTAGTTTTTCTTAGTGATAAGTAATGTTTTAAGTGTAGGGAAGTTGATAGATGTGTTTTATAGTGTGTTTTTTTATATTATAGAATGTGTTATTAGGTATTTTCTTGGCTGATGATTATATGTTTAGGACTTAAATTTATTTTTTTGTTAGTGTTTTGTGTGGTTTGTTTGATGATTATTGATTAGGGCAAGAATTTGGTCTTAATGCATGTTTTAAGGGATGTTTAATGCATTTGGATGATGAGATAAGAAAGGGAACTTCAAGAAAATTTGGAGCAGTTAGAGGAAGAGGATTGTTATGATTATATATGATTGAAGCTAGAACTATTAGGGAGCCTCTGCTACGATCGCACAAAATGTGTACGATCATACAAGGTAATGTGGACAAATGGTAGTGCATGATTGTGCAAAGGTTGAATTTATAGGTCGCGATTTTTTGTATTTTTTATGATTTAAGGGTATTTTAAATACCCATAAAGAGGCGGTTAGAACATCTAATAAGGAGATCAAAGGAGGAAAATTTCTGAAAAAACAAAGATGTAGAATTTTCCAGCTCAAGTATAAGAAGAAGAATACATCCAAGATTCAATATTCTACTCTTTCCTTGTTCTTGAATGTTGATTATGAAAATTTTTATTTATTTTAGATATGAATTGCTAAATTTGTTTTAAGAATTACTCTTAAATTGTTTTGTTAAACTTTATGTTCTTAATTTAATAGAAACATACTTTGTGGTGATTATTTTTTAAATCTTTGACATGAATCTAGAGATTAGGTCAAAATATTTGTGTTATATTGCATAAAGAGTGTAATATCCTGTTTTTCCATATTAAAGGGTTAGAATCTTAGATTTCTATAAATGAGAAATTAGGAAATGCATTTCATACTCATTCATAATGTGAGCATACATACACACATGAATTTGATTTTTTGTACACATTACAATGATTATACATGCATTCAATTGACATTTTCTAGGTAAAATTATTTTAATGTGATTATGATGTGAATAGTGAATATTTTGTCTTGAAAATTGATTTGGTGATTATAATTATTGATTTAGAATTTTTGGTGAAAATTGGGAAATTTTCAAATTTTTTTGGGTATTTTTGGACTAGGAAAAATGCTATGTGGCAAAACAATTAATAAATGGTAATAGAAATACGTGTCAATTGGCAGTAGAAATTATTGACAAATGACTACAGGATTTAATGACAAGAGTCATATAAATTGGGAAATAATTGGATTAGAAATTGGAGACAAATGGACTAGTTATCAAAAAGGGACTAAGTGGAACCATGAGGAGGTGACAAGTGACAAATGTCAAGTGTCACTTGCCTTGCCACACTCATCCACAATTCTTTGTCTCAATTTGCAAGACATCTTTAATTTGTCTTTCATTTTTCAAGAACACTCTCATCCTCTTCGTTATCTTCTTCATCTCTTCTTATTCATTTTCACAACACTCTCTTCTCTAAAGCATAACACGTTGAACCTTGCTCCCATCCATCCCTTGCTACTTCCATTTTTGTTGTCTTCATCATCTTACCACTAGAAAACTTAACCTACTCCACTCTCCATGATGATGATCGTGTGACATGAGGAATTAGGGTTTCTTGGAGATTTTGAAGAAGCCTTGGGTAAATCAAGTAAATAGCATATTAATCTTCATTGGGTTGATAAATATGAGCATATGTGATGGTAGTTTAAGAGGTGAAATGATCATGATAGTAGAGTTGAGTATATGTGTAACGATGATGTAGAAATAAAAAGGGTAATGTTCTGTTTCTGGTATATTAATGATATTCATGGATTGTTTAATAAAAATCATTTATGATGTTAGTTTAAGGGAAGATTGATAGTGTAAATGGAGTTGAATATATGTGTATCATGAATGAATAAATAGACATATTCATGCCTTGTTTTTGTGTTATGATGACTAATAATTCATAAATTGTTATAAAGATGTTTTTGAGGTAGAATGATCATTATAATGGTGTTTGAATAAGTGCATAAAATTGATGAATGAATATAAGTGTTTGTGTTCTGCTTTAAGAGTATGAAAACTATGAGTGATAAGTTGTTATATGAGGAAATGGATTATGGATTAAGGGTATAATGAAAGTGAAAGTTTTGTTTAAGAAAGATGTTGAGTTATGTTCTTGAAATTAGAAGAACTAGGATGATAGTTTTGAGGTAAAGTGAAGATGATGAAGGAGTTGAATGGGTGTTGAAACATTGATGAATGTATGGACATATTTGTTGTCCTGTTTTTGTGGTTATGATTATTGATCTTGTATGACTTGTTTTGTAGATGTTCTGAATTGGTAATTGAGGTAAAAATAAGGATGTTATGAATCCTAAATGATGAACTATGGAAATAAATTGTTTGATGTATTATGAACAAGATATATTATGGAAAGAGTTAAGATTATATGTATGATGGGATTAAGTAATTGATAATGGATCAATTCAGTAGAGTTTGATTTTAATACAAATAATATGGTAACTAAGTTAGCATGAAATGAAGTTGCATAAGTGGATGTGAATTCTAGAAAATTTGGAGTGTAGATGATGTTTTATGTATATTGCATTTGTGGAATAAATGAGGAAGAAAATGCAAGGCACGATCGTGGCACAGTCCCTACGATTATGGCCTGGCAAAATTTTGGTTATGTCACGATCGTGGCATAATCTCCACAATCGTGGCGAGTTCCACAAGGTTCTATCACGATCATGGGAAGGACCACCACGATCATGGGCAGGTACAAAGAGAGAAAGGTTGTCTTTTAAGCTATGTTTAGAACAACTAATGTTAAGGTACTTCCTTATGATGTATTTAGGCATGAATGAGGCCTTGAATGAACCTAGAATGATGATGGATTAGGTGATTAAAGTGAGTCAGGTTTATTAGGTATTAATGAATGATTGAAAGCTGATGCTAAATGATCATGAGATGTGAATTAAGGAAATATACCCAGGATTGTCATTGAGCAGGCATTGTATGTGACACACATACATATGTGCATGAATGAATGTTTATGTGATTGTATAAATTAGTAATGTGTGTAAATGTCTGTGTGTTGCATAATATAGAAGCGCAAATAGAGCAACAACATCCAGACATTGGCGGGACATTGAGGCAATAACTATCTGGAGCATACTGTGAGAAAACTAGATATTTTAACTGAGATTTGTCTATCTTTGCTTAAAAGTCAATTATTGAATTATTATTAATGTGAATGTGTTAATTCCGAACATTAATAGTTTGAGGCGTTTGATGCATGAGAATTTCATTAGAAGTGCTCATTATATGTGAATCCAACGGAAATAAGTGTACTCAATATGATTATTGAATGTCAGACTATTGTTCGATGAAAAAATGTGAAAATGAATGTGTAAATTGAATAAAAGTGATTGATTGAATATATGAGATTTGATGCGTTTTATTATATGAATGCATGATCAGATAAAGGCAGTTATGACTGGAGTTGCCAGTGAAAAACAGCTTAAAGCTCAGAATGTGGTAAGAGCCTCAGGCTCCCTATGTAAAATGAACTTGATATTCCCAACAGATACGGGACAGTTATTGATGAGCCCGGTATTCACAATAGATACAGGATAGTTAAAAAGGCACTTGGTCATAACAACGTAATAATTGAATATAAATCATATGTGCATTGCATATACATTTGATATGTATGTTTTAAATGATTGAGATGAATTGTTGAGCTATTCCGAATGTGAAATAAGTGAATATAATTGTCTTTGATTCAACACGATGATCAATGAAATGAAATTCATTATGTGATATCATGAATTGCTTGTGAACTATTTATATGATGTGATATGAGTGAGCATATCGATGATGGCTTGCTCACTGAGTTCACAAAACTCTTCAAAATTGTAACGTGACTTTTCAAGTACGAGAGAGGAGACGTAATTACTAAAACATTCTAGAAGAAGTCTAGTACTGCATTTTTGGGACTCAAGAAAATAGCTCAAAGGTCAGTCAACTAAGACTGAAGAATTTGATAGAGTTTTTTGTATAATTCCTCTTTCATGTGGAATGTGTAAAAGAGCAATAGAATCTTATAATTTTAATGTTGTATATACATATGGATCACGTAGTGAAATAATACAATGTACATTATGTATTATAAAATGAAATCAAGAATTGAGTTTTAGATATGGTGTTGTTCGTGTTTTAAATTATGATGTTGTGATATAAGTTAATGCGACAGCTCTAGCGCACTGCTTCCATCGGGCATATTTTCGAATGTCTAATGGATGTACGGGCATATGTCTGATGGGAGTAGGGTGCTAGAATTTTTAGTATCAGAGCATGGTTTGACATCCATAGGTGATCAAATGGGGCAATCAGCTAACCTAGAATCTGTAGGAGCTAGTAGAGAGTCTTCTATACCTCGACCTGAGAGAATGCCTCTAAGAATTCCTGAGAGAAAGGAAAGGAGGTATGATAAACTGCGAAAGCAAGGAGTTGTGGACTTCTATAGAAGTATAGACCCTGCTGAGGCCAAAGGATGGCTAGAGAGAATGGAGAGAGTTTTTAATCAGATGGACTGTGAGTCAAATGAGAAGTTCGACTATGTGGTTTCACTACTGCAAGGTCTAGTATACCAATGGTGGCAGACTATTCCAGGCAGTAACACCAGACCTTGCGGATTAAAGTAGGAAGACTTTCTGAAGGTCTTCAAAGAGAACTATATGTCGAAGGTCTACCTGGATAGAAAGATTAAAGAGTTCTTAGATCTGAAGCAAGGGAGACTTACAGTAGCTGAAAATGAGATAAAGTTTAATAAACTTATGGGGTATGCTACTGCCTTGATTCCTACTGAGGAAGACAAGTGTAGGAGATTTGAAGATAGGTTGAATATGGAGATTAGTGTTAGTAGTGTGCCCTAGGCCAATAGTCATATGTGACTTTTGTACTGACATTCTGATTTATTAATAATACATTATGAGGTATTCTTTTAAATATGCATGTATGTTGTTTATGTAATGTGATTTACATCCCATGAATAGTATTAGGCTTATGTCATCATGCTTGTGACTTGATAGTAAAACCATAAGCATTATAATACTATTCTAAACTGTCCCTGGTCGATCGTTATTAGTGGAACGATAGTGAATTAAGGCTAGTATGTGTTCTGATTGATGATCACGTTTTACTGATCATAGATATGAGTTATCAAATTAGAAACATAGATATATGTTAGAGAACATATATTGGACCGACCCACAAAGAGAACACTACATGGTTTCATGTCATTAGTGATTCTCAATATGGTTTGACTTTAGTCCTTTGACCTGAAGTCATCA
>JAOTAY010017992.1:0-14402 GCA_025629805.1 Erythroxylum baracoense
TTAATTAAGAAATTGTAATTTTCCATAATCTAATTAGGGTTTATAATTTAGGGTTAATGGTTATAACTTGAGAGACAGTAATCAACCCTAGGATCGTCTAGAACCAATGGTTCAATAATTCATAATCGATTAGATTAGTGTTAAAGATAGGTAAAAATTCCCCTTTCTCTGTGTTTTTAGTTCTTTAGATCGATTCTTGAATGTGTGCATTGCAATTGCTAATTTGTTAATATTTCATGATTGATTCTTGAATTGAATTACTTGATTGAATTGCATTTTTGTTTTAGTTTCATTATATTTTGAATATTGAGCAATATTTTGGCCTTAGATTTTAGGATTAGATTAACCTCCTCATGGGATTGACATCTTAGGTACTACAACCGTACGTTTGCGGACTATCGAGATTAAATATTTAAACTTACACATATCGGAAAACTACGATCACAACACAAGCGGAGACTTAGACTGGTCGATTAGTGTAGGATCGCCTAGGATGTCGACACTGTTTGGACACTAGGACTAGCTGAAGATTGTTCAGTGTAAGAAATATATGGGACAGATCTTATTAGTCTAGTGCACTAGTTATGTGAACCAACTAGAGTTATTAGAGCAGAAGGTAAGATAAGAGGCTTATAACAGATGGATGGAGGAGGTCATATTGCAGATGGCAGGAAACCTCAGGATATCCATACCACCCCCACCATTTGGAGCAACTGCATTATCTTAAGCTTGGCAGCCATATCATGCATAAAGATCCGAGGATCCTCTCATGACCAAGATACCAAACTCACCAATAGATTAATAGTTTCAAAGGTAGTTTGGATGTTCTATTAGGGTTTTTCTTTTGTTTCTTTTATTATTTGTATATTTTCTTATATTCATTTATTTTGTTATTATTTTGTTTTGTTTTAACATTTATTATTGTACTTTCACTGTTATTTTAATTTTATTGTCATTTTCTTTTATCTTTTTATCCTCTTTTGTCTCTATTTTATAAGGATGAATGTACATAATATTAGATGGACTATTCACTGAATTTAGAATATCTAATTTTTATTTTTTAGTATGAAAATATACCTTTCTCATGTTTGTGTTTACATTGTTATTAATTTTTCATACTTCTATTGTGTACTTTAAGGATAATGTATAAATTTAGGTGCGGGGAAAAAGTTCAATGAAAATTTGAAGAAAAATTTCTAATTTCTTAAGCTTATTATAATCTTTATTATTCATTTTTATTAGCTAATATCCTACAACAACAACAACACCTAGTAGAAATCCCACTAAGACAAGGAATCTAGGGAAGTATAATAGTATGCAGCCTTATACCTAGCTAGTAGAAAGGTTGTTTCCAAATATTAACTGACATCCTAATTGAGTTGAAATCTGTCTGAAACACTTCATGTTGTTATTAATTATTGAATTAAATTAGTATGCAAAAGAAAGATAAGTTAAAATATACTAACTTTTATAGGCCATATTTTTAGTGATCATTAAGATAGTTAATTTGAATGAAAATTACATATTATTTACACATATTAAGCCTTTTTGTGAGCTTTTGAGCCTAAGAGCTAGTACATTATTTTCAATGCTCTTGCATTCTTTAAAATGTGTTTTCATACATAGTTGGATGATTCTAGAACTTGTTTTTATTATTCATTCATATTTTTTAAAAAAAATAGAAGCATTAAAATGATGAAGGAACTTAGATTCAAATCTTTGCTTTAGCTTATTTTCTTTTGTTATTATCTAACTACTTTTATCCTTTAAGAGTAACCACTTTTGAGACTTAGCCTTTTTCTTAATTTATTATAACCATATTGATAGCCTTTATCCTATTTTTCTTGAAAACCTTTCATTATTTTCTAAACCCTGAAGGAATTTTCCTTTTCTTAATTTCTTGGAACTTGGGTTATATTGAGAATTTTAAAGAAAAGGTTTAATATTTATATGATTATTGATAGTAGTAATTGTGAAATTTTTTTCTACTCGAGTGCTTCATTTGTATGACTTTATATTCGATCCAAAGTGGCTTGACAAAGTTCAAAAGTTGAAAACTATATGTTGCGAACATATTAAAAAAAAGATGAAAAGTTGTAATATTTATTAGAGAGTGAGAAGAATTATTGTACCAATGACTTTATTGTTTGAAGGACTTATGTTATAAAGAACCAAGTTCTATTCAATATTGTTTATGTGAATTTTCGTCAATATTATTACTCTTTTTAATTATCCCTATTATATCTTTACCTAAGCCTCATTACATCCTACTTGAAAGAACTTTTAATTTTTATTTTTAGCTTACTTATAAGTGGTGAAGATGTGATTTTACTACAAGCTTATGGTTGATAATCCTTTTATTTAGTAATCTCAATTGCCTTTATGAATCAAAAGGAGAAGAATTTAGGGAAACTATGGCACAAAATGGAAGAATTAAAGTTATTTTGGATACACACTCCTTTATGGATATATACACACTTATATGACCATGTATAGGGACCGTGTAAGGGACTATAAATGTGTAAAGCTTTAAAGATGTTATTTTTCCCTGTATGGAGATACATACCCGTGTAAGTAACATACATCATGTAAGCTTCTATGAACATGTAAAGTTATAATTCTGAAGTTTTTTTAAGACACACAATCGCTCACACGCTCATGTAACTAATTATGTATAATCTAGAAACTCTACTTTCCCAATATAAAAGGAAATTACTAAGATGATATGATAGAAAAAGCAACTAGAGTCAAAAGCTAAAGCCAAAGTGAGAGTTAGAGACACGATTATGAACCTAGGATGAGGAAAACATGAAGATACTTTAAGATATATGATAGAGAGCAACTGTTCATCAAATATTAAAAGGGATTGCATTTTAGAGAAATGGGATATACATATCTATGAATTATTTATTTTTTAATTATTCTTTTGAACATTTGATGTTTGTTTCATTTTATAACTAAGTTTGTCTAGTGTCTGGGTAGAATCAACCTAAAGTTGGGATGGATACTATGTGTTGATTCTTTATTTAATGCAATTTGATTCATTTATTAATTAAAATTCAATTATGTGTTTATATTTTGAATTAATATATCTAGGAGGTCGACATAAATCCTCTATATTAAGGTTAAATCTAATAGAGAAATTTACAAATCAAAGTAATGTGATCTAAAGGGTTTTAATTAGAAAGAGATTTTATTTAATCAATCAAGGATTAGTTATTAATAGTATTGAGAAAGACATTAACATAAGATCGGAGTTTTTACGGTCCAATGATTGATAATTGAATTACATGATAAAGGGTTAAATTCATTATATAGGTACTAGTTATCTAATATAGTATTAGTCTTTGTCTTAAATTTGCCTTAATTCATTACTATGTTGAGCCTTAATTTAGTTTAGCTTTAAATTAAATCATCTTCTTAATCGATGGTTAGATAATAGGAAAAAGGCCACTACTAGTACTTATAATACTCATGGGATCAACCTATACTTTCTAGTGCTAGCTACAACTACACTGTGCATTTATGGTTTAAAACAATATAATAAACACAATCAAAAGCATGACTAACTTTAGACTGAAAGAGAAAATAATTGATTTTGTACTGAGTTATATTCACTTGACATAACTTTATTGCAAATGTCTTTTTAAATCTATAGTGAATGCTTTTACTAAAATCAATAAGCACTATGTTTTACATTATAAGACATAATTGACATTAATATAAACAACAACTGCATTCAATAGAAAACACTATTGTATTATACTAGAAATACTAATACATTAACATAAAATCCCACTAGATTATATAAAAAATATACCACAACAAAGAAACTTGGTATTTTTTTTAATTTCAGAAGGCATTGAATTTCAATAATATGTACATACTCTTTAATTAAACATTTTGTTGATCTACTACAAAGGTCTATCGAGGTTGAGAGAAATGCTTAATTGTTGATTGGAATTGAAAATGAGATGACAAAGAAGGTAAAATAGAAGATGGGTCTTCATTTAATTCCATAACATAATTCATTAAAGATATGACAGAAAACATCTCATTAAGCTAGATATTTTATGTGAAAATATTGGAAATTTACTTGAGAATGTAAGGAAAACACCATGCAATTCATAAATCAATTGTATTGAAGGAAATTAAAAATAAAAAATAAATATTAATTGGCAATTTAATTTCCTACAACTAACTTTTAAATACTCATAACATTGTATATGGTGCAAATAATTATAAGCAAGTAAGGAAGGATGAGACCATCTTTTTATTTTTGGTTACTTTTTTGAAAGAAAGGAAAATAAAATAATAGATAGTCCAATTATAGAAAAACATAACACTAAACAAATTAAACAAAGGTCGCAATCCATTGATTTTCAATTAGTTAACTTTCATAAAAGTTATTGATCGATAAAGATACAATTATTGTAAGAATCAAACATTTAAAAAGGGTTTGAGAAAAATTTTAAATAAATATGGTATGTAATATGAAAAGGGAACATGAAAAAAGCATTTGATTGAAAGGTTTGTTAATTGATTTATGTAATTATTTCAAGGAAAGTAGTTTATGAACCATTATGTCTAATGACTTAAACCCAACCTAGCATAACCCATTATCCACTTACAATAAACCAATTTGAAATTAAAAACTAAGAGCATATATAAACCAAAATAAAAGCAAAGTCTCATTGGAAGTCACAATCATTAGTGAAAATAAACACATATCCATACTAAGACTCCACAAAAGGAATAAGGTCACAACATTTTAATGATGAATGTATGATATCTTTAAATATTAACAAGAAAAGAATTAGAAAGTAAATAGTTGAAATAGAAAGTAGAGAGAGGAAGAGTAAAAGAAATAAATAAAAATCCAAAGGAAAGAGGGGATAAAGAGTAAGAGTATTATTTTCAAAAAACTCTTTAAAACATTAAGTTTCATTTAAGAGTCAATAATGATAATGATAATTGAATCACACACTCTTACTTCCTCCTTTTTCTTTTTAATTAAGGGGATAATATGTTCTTTTGCAATTCCTAATAGAAGAATATAAAGAATAGAGGATGTAATGAAAAAGAAGAATAGCTTCTCTAGTAAGCTTTACACTAATTGTATGTTAAGTAGCCATTATATTTTACTTTTAAATTAACAAAATGTTATTAAAAAAATTTTTTCTTGACAAGTTCATACCCTTTATAGATATTTCCCCTAAATTTTATTTAGTTCCATTGGAGAGATCTTGATTATGAGAGTATAAATCAATTTTGCTAAAAAATATGGCATAATTTATTAACTTTTTAGCCGGTGGAATTAAAAAAGTAAGCTATCAAATTGTATATAATAAGAGGTGACTAGATGACCCGTAATTGGTGACATCACTTGCGATATAGGAATTTTAATTGATATATATACCTATAGATAATTGTTTAATTTGATAGTATAATAGGTAAAATGGTAATTTATTAATTCACACAAACATTTCTTAGAAGCCTCGAAACAGCTCCTCCCACTATATTTCCATCTTCATCTTTTTCATTAGGACCTTACAATTTCATCTTCTTTATTCGGCCTTTGCATGTTCTTTTTTCACTAACAAGTTGATGAAGATGTGTTATCCCCTTAAAGAAAACAAAAAAGAGCAAGTATGAGTGTCTTTATAACCCTATTATCATTTGCATCATCATTGTTATCGGTACGTAAGAGTAGGATCTGATGTTTTAAAGAACTTCAAATTTAAGAGAGATTTATAAAATTTTAAGTCTCACATCATGTTTTGTTTTTGTTCTTCCTCATGGATTGATGACAAAAGCAATTTATGGGTATTACCAATGTTACTAGTATTTGATTATTCTTCTTTCTCGCAATACTTTTTTCTCATTTGTATACACACTGAAATTATTACTTTATTTTCCCTTTAAATGAAAATTGAAGGTCTATATACAAGTTATATTAAGCCTTTTTTAGCTTTTTTTTATAACATTCAATTGACTTACTACTACTTAAACTCATTTAGGTATTGTTAATAAAAAACTTCTTATTTTTACTAACAAGAGATGTTTACATCTTTGTTATTGATAGCATTTTTCATGATTTTTATGTTATAATTTCTTTTAAACTTGATTGTTCATAAAAAAATAGTAATTTAGTGTTGCATAAAGTAATATTTATTTAGTGGTAAGGATGTAAGGAGGGTTCTTGTTGGGCACACCTTATGAAAGTGTCTATTGTTACTTATACCAAATTATAGAGAGAAGGCTTCTTTCAATAAGGTATGGGAACACCTAATAGAAGTGTCCAAAGTTTCCTATCGAAAATTATGAGTAGAAGGCTTCCTTGCAGAAGGCTTATGCATACCTAATGGAATTGTCTAGATTTGCCTCTAATAAAATTTGAAAAAAATGATTCCTTCTATAAGGCATAACCATTCTTGATGATAATGTTTAGAGTTGCCTCTAAAAAATTATGGATATGTAGTTTCCTTCCATATAAGGCACAACGAATCTTAACGATAAAGTGCAGAGTTGCCTGTAACAAATTTTAGATAGAAAAGTTCCTTCCATGAGGCATGACTATGCATGATGTTAGTGCCTAGAATTACCTCTGAGGAAGTTTCTTTGTTGTGTTATATTTTATATGATTTATTGATAAAATTTTCATAATATAATTGTATGTTTTAGAATAATATAGTGGTGTGTTTATAATAATTTGGTGGTATATTTAGAATAATATGGTGGTATATTTGATATAATATGGTGGCATTATATGTATATTTTAGTGGTATTTATTGTTGAATAAAATTATTGTATTTTGACAAATATAGTGGGCATATTTTTTGTAATTTAATGTTAATAAGCATACTTTGTGTGTAAATATTATTTAATTAAGAGTATCTTGAACATAAATGTATGTAAAAAAATTAAAAATTGATATTTATTCCTTTATTCTTAAACTCCACAAAAGAAGCTAAATGCTATTATAAAATCTTCATCTCCTCTGCAATAAAGAAATAAGAACATCATAAAAGTGAAAAGGAAGGTAACCCATAAGCATATTAGAATAAATATTAATAATATATGTGTAAATAAATTTACTAATTATGTTATCTTAATTGACTTAGTAATTAAATTTTTAGTTCATAGATGAAGTGAAATAAGTCGATAAAATCATGATTAAAAAATCGAAGTAGGAAATTTTGAATAATTTATACAAAATTGTAAAATTTTGTTCCATAAAGTGTGAATGTATTTGGCTAATGATAGGAATCTTTGAATATTTCCAAACTTATCAAAAGAAAGTTAATATCAGAAAGTATATGAATTATTATAGGGCATTATTATGAAACAGCTAAAGTCAATGACTGATATGGGATTCACTAAACTTAAAAAGATGGAGAGGTTTCGAGCAAGGAGAAATCTTTGCTACTAACTATGTCTTCAATTCAATTAGGATGACCTCTCATTGAAAATTAGGACGGATTAAGTAGACGAAATTGATGGGGGCATTTTTATATAAATCATGTGTGTTCCAAAAGGATCTAAACAAGTGTGCAAAATTTTTAATAAGATAAATGTCTTTAGAATTTGTAAGGAATACAAAGTCAATGACCACAAAATATTTATTTAAAACATATTTGATAAAGGTAAGGATGCATAGAAAAAGGAAACTTTCCAACAAAAAGCCCCACTCTATGTCTTGATTTTTTTATGTGCTTAAACATCAAATAAAATATCAACATGCAGCTATTGGATATCGTAGTTAGTGTTAATGATATGAATAGTTAGATTAGAGACATTTCATTATGAACCATCTTTGCAATCATGCTCATATATTCCACTAACCTATAAAGACCAAATGTGTTGTGTGTTGCAAGGATAAATACATAACTATATTGATGGTGAATTAAGCATCCATCAATTTCAAAGTATCAATAAAGGTTCATTCCCATACAAAATGTTCTATTCATAAAAATGAATTCAATTTTTATTTGTTTGCAAATTCTTTATCTGGATAAGCTATTTGTCAATTGTCCCTTTGAGAGGGGAAAGATGGCAGGCTTACAACATAGGATGACATCAACATCGAATAGCTATTGGATGATGATAGATATCTCGATATGAGTGTGGGAGGCTAAAGGTAATGTTGTTTCAACACAAATTTATATAACATTTATAAATATTGTTTGAAAAAATTTAAATATATTAATTTCTTAATTAATCTTATATGGAGGAATGATTACAATGAGATGCATTCGATGAAGCATCTCAGTGGGTGGGAGGTGGCAAGGAAAGTAAGAAAGGCATAGTGGGAGGTGAAAACAAAAAAGTTAATTATTAGAAAGTTATTGTTTTCCTTGTAAGATATCTATAATTTTTGTGCATGTGTGTGAACGATTTTTGATATTTTAGTTAAATGAAAAGGAAGAGAAGAAGCCCCAGGCATTAGAAGATGAAAATGACAAATAAGATAAAAAAATTAGCATTTCAAGATCTTGGTATATCCCGAGACTTCGATAAATTAGAGAATTTTTTAAATGAATTATAACGTTATATCTAAAATGCAAGCATTTAGGAAGAGTTGGGAACGTGAGCAGACGCTAATAATGGATGTAAAAGATAACAAACAAAAAGAAAAAAAAAAGAGAAAAAAAGACATAAACAAGGAAGTGATATCAATAAAAGCTTAACCAAGTAATTATGGTATTGGGACGAAGTTATTTTTGGAAGTTGACAAATAATTTTATAAATATCACCATTTTATATGAGAAACAAGATAAGCCAATATAAAAGAACAAAATGAAATAAGGCTATAAATAGCCTTGAGTTAGCTTCAAGCAATAAATAGCTAGGCTATAAAATAGGCCAAGATTAGTTAAGAGAAAGGATTTAAGAACCTAGCTAATGTTCCATTTAGTAGCCATGTCTAGGCTAATGAGATTGGAGATTTCTTTGGCTAGAATAATTTATCTTATCCTATTGAGATATGCTAAGATAAAATACTCACAATTCCTTTACTTTATTTATGAATGTTCTCATGTTCCTTTTTTTTAAAATTGCATAAAAGTGCAACTAATAGAAAGTTTAAAGATAATACGATCCGTTTTAATGTGACAACTTACTTTCTATACCTACTCCATAATATTTTGCCTTTTGTCCTCTATACAATATATGCTACTCATGTATTGAAATTTTATCCACACCTACTTATAGTATATGTGGTTAAAAAAAATATAGGGCTTAAGGTTTCATCTTTTTAGTTACAAAGTTTCAAACTTTTTCTAAGGGAGGAGTTTCCATTATATCTATCTATTATAATCAATTTCTTATAGATAGCTAACCATAACATAAGAGAAGCCTTATGGAGATTGTACCTAAACTAAGTTAGCTTTATTTAGGAGGCTTTTGGAGATTTCTTAGTAGTAAATCCATATAATGTTTGTTAGTAAAGGTCCTTAGTTTGTATCTCAAACATATTATGGAATATTCACCTTTTCAATTTGTTTTATACTTGGGTAAGGTATTCATATAATAAAAAATCCTTCAAGGTTACAAATACATTTATTTGTTAGAACAAATCCTTAACCCTTGCATATTCAAACATAAACTGCTCAAGTGTTTGAAAACCAAGAAGCTTGTGTAAATTCCTTAGCTTGCCAACTGTTAAATCAAAACTAAGTGACCTTTCCATTTTTGTTTCCATTATACTTATAAAAACTCCTTATCAGTAAAGAGTTTCCTTATCCTCTTATCTTATAACATTTTATTCATTACTTTGATAAAAATAATGCCTAATCCCCCATTCTCCTTTCATTGATAAACTTTTGATCACTTGACTTCTTCCTAAGCTAAGTAGCTTGATTCACTTCTCCTAAGAAATTTTTTAAGAATTTTATCCATTAACTTTGTCAAGTTAAGAGGAAGAGATAGGTGGAACTTCCAATATATATGCAAGTTATTAAATATGTATATTATCAAATAAAATCTTACACTATAAGAAAGGGATCTATTAATCTATATATTAATTCTTCTTTGTATCATATCAAAGAGAGGTTGATAATCCTTAAATGAGAGCCTTTTAATTGTAATAGCTATTCCTTGTGCATTTGAATGGAGGTTATTGTACCTTAAAACTAGTGGATAGATATAATTTTTTAGCCATTCTAACTCCTCCTGCATATATATATATATATATATATATATATATATATAGGTTGATTATAAAACATAACATAATTATAAAGAGCTTTAAAGATTGTATAAGGGTTGCGACTTAACTTTGCATCTACACCACTCAAAATGAGGTCATCTGCAAAGGAAAGACGAAAAATCTTAAGCTTCTTACACTTGTTCTAATAGATAAAGTCTAGTCTGGTTAATGCTACTTCAATACAAATGGTAAAAAGGCAAGGTGACACCTTAGACCTCTTATACCATTGAACATTGGTATAAGACACCAAAATGCTAAGTGACACATTTCTTCAGCCAATAGGTGAATTTATCTTAAAATCAAAGGCTTACATGGTGCTAAAGAATAATTCCAATTTGCTAAATCAAATACCTTTTGGGAATCTATCTTTAAGGAGGAGCTCTTAATAGTTTTCTTCCTATGATAGTTTTAAAAGTGCTCCTAAGAAATGAGTACGTTATCTCCTATATTTCTTCCTTTCATAAGTTCTCCTTGATTAGGAATTATTATGTGACCTTGCAATAACTGTAGCCTGGTAGACAACCTTTTGGTAAAGATTTTATGTGAAACATTATAGTATGAGAAGGGTTCATAGTCTTAAACATAAGAAAAGTTAGGGGACTTAGGGATAAGACAAATAAAAGTTTTCTTCATATCCTTAAGCATCTTACCCTTTATAAAGAATTCCATAATAACTTCTAAGTCCAGGATCCTACTAAATTCTGAGATTTTCAAAAGAAAATGCATTGAGGCCATTAGTATTTAGTTTCTTATTAGATTGTAGACTAAATAGAGCTTTATGATTCTCATCTCTAGAAATAGGCTTAATGATGGAGTTTATTAGGTCTTCTTTGATTAAGTTTAAAATGAAAGAACTTAGTATTTGAATAGAAAGACAAATATTAAAGCCATTTTCAAGGGTCTACTAGAAGTAGCTGTATGTTAGATAATTCATTCCTGATTGATCTCAGGCCTGAATATCTCTAGGTCTTATCAGATTTACGATGTTGTTAGTCTTCTGTTGAGTTAGGGATTAAAGCAAAATTTAGTGTTTCTATCTCTATCTTAAGTTGATGAACTCTGAATTTTTTTCTTGAAAAGAGAGCTATGGACCTCTAATGCTTTTACATAATCTACCAAAGCTTATTTCTCTATCAATTATAGCATCATTTGGTTTTAAGTGGAGGTCATCCTAAGCCCTTTGTATTTGATCTTTAATTTCTTAAATGTCTTTTAAATACCATGAAGTTTCTTTTATTAGCTTCTTTGAGCTCTTGTTTAAAAGCTTGGAATTTTCCCACAAAAAAAAGCCTTATGGCTTGTTAGGTTAGTATTTAAGACTCTATTGATAACTTCCTCAAAACCTTTAGATTTTTGTAGATAATTTTTGAATCCAAATGGACCTTCCCTAGTAATCATTATACTTGAAGTGTAATACTCAATTGGGGAGTGATCAAAACTAAGAGGCATATTGAAATGAGTTTTTCTAAGGGGGAATGATGACATATAAAAATAGTTAATAAGAGATCTATCTAGCTTTTTCTTAACAAACCAATTACCTGAGCATCTTTTTTTTAAAAATGAATGTTGTATTAATTATAGACAAAGCTATAGCTACATTTCAATGAGTTCCAGGCTTATAGCCTTAACTTAATTTACAGAAAGACTGAGTACTCTAGGGGGGATGATACATTACAAAAACAATCCTAGAGCAAAGTATTGAGCTAATCTATATTTCCCATCTTCTCTTTATATTGGTTGAAAAAATGTGCTGAGCATTTTTAGCATAAATGGTAGCTTTAATCCAGTTAATAATTTTATCTACAAGTTGGTGTTTCCCTTATTTCACATTTATCAATCTTTTGCTATTGCTCTCTTTCCAAATGGTGCATATAGTCATAGTGAAAGTTGCTTTATAAAGAGTTGCATTGGTCTTCCCTAATTTTGAGTATCGAATAACCCATTCTAGAGTTTGTTCCCACTCATACCTGCTACTATTATCTGTTAGCATATGCAAAATCTTGCTCTAGATAGCCTTGGAGTATCTACAAAGAAAGAAAAGTTTATCTCTGTCCTCCCCTACCATTTCACATAGTATACAAGTATCATCTCCATTGCTATGTCATTATCTTTTGGTCTTGAGCATGTTCTTGATCTCAAGCCAGGTGATGAATAGGGCTTTAGGATTTAAAGTATTACTCCATAAAAGATTACACCAGGGGACTTCAGTAGAGCCATAAGAGAAAAATTGATGATAGAACTTATTAGAGTATTCACCATTCTGATTGAGAGTCCAAATAATAACATCTTCAGTCCTCATATCATTCAGTCGAGGTAAATGTTTAACTAAACAGTCAAAGCCCATGAAATTGCCCTTCCATTCCCCATTACAAATCAGTGAAGAAACTTTAAGGTTCATTGGCAGTCTATTCCTTAAGTGAAGAAGGTCATAATTACGAATAATAGGGCTTACCTCAAGTCAGTTATCAAATATCCACGTCCCTTCTCCATTCCCACTTTTGTGTTTAATACAAGGATAAATGATAGATCTCATCTTCATCATCTATTTGAGGTTCCAAGAGCCATCCCTAGTATAATCTACCTGCTAGAAGTTTACATTCTTAATTTTGGTACTTGTGTATCCATTTGATCTATAGTGCTTTATGATCAATACAAAGATGCCAAAGCCATTTACACATTGGAGCATTTTGCATTGATTTGATAGGGATTGTACCAAGTCCTCCATATTTCTTTGAGGTAGTTACATCACTCCACTTTATCTTTGCATTCTTAGAAGTTTCTATTTTTCCTGTACATAAGAAAACTTTTAGTGTTCCGTCCATCTCCTTTATAATTTTCTTTAGCAAAGCAATATGAGCTATGAAATGTAAATACAAGTTATTAAGAACTAAGATGATAAGGGTGAGTATAGTTACAAAAGAGAGAAATTTGTTTTGCCATGCATTAACTCTAGAATTTATCCTTCCAATAATAGGCAAACAATCATTGAACTTAGGCTTTGAGACAATAATAAGTACTCCCATATAGCATAAAAAAGTTGAATCATCATTTGATATAAAAAAAACTTCTTTCAAAATTATAGTGTAACCGAAAACACTTAGCTAATAACTTTAGGGCATACATCATTATGTTGATAGAATGAGCTTTAACACCACACAAAAGCAATATATCATCAATATATATAAGGTGAGTGAGATTTAGGTGACTACATTTGTAATGAAATTGGAAGCCTCAATTGCATAAGATTAGTTTGGTTATCAGCCGAGACAAGGTTTCCATAACTAGTGTAAACAAATAAGGAGACGAGGGATAACCTTGCTTGATCCCTTTTGCAATTTGAAAAGGTTCAGTAGGGCAGCCATTCACTAGCACACTCAAGGAAGGAGTTTGGATACAATCCATTATACAACTTACAAATTTATGAGGAATTTGTAGTGCTTCAAGACATACTCGGATAAATCCCCAGGTAATGGTGTCAATGCTTTGAAAAATTGATCTTAACAAGGCATTTTTAAGTTTTTTTACTTAAGTTGTAATCCTTTAACAATTCTTGCAATAGGATGATATTATCTCTTATGTTTTTGTCAGGGATGAAGGCTCTTTATGTTGTGCTAATTATATCTGAGATTTCTTGCTTGCGTCTTTTACCTAGGAGTTTTGAGATCACTTTATAAATGGTATTGTAGTAAGATATAGGCTTGAAGTCTCTCATATTATGTGGATTTTGTTTCTTAGGCACCAAACAGATAAAGGTATGATTGATTTATTAAAGCAATTTTAAGGAGCTAAAGAACTCCTGCATTGCCTCAATGAAGATTCTGCCAATGATTTCCTAAAATTTTTTAAAGAACAATACAGTGAACTAGTCAAGTCCAAATGATTTAAAGAAATGTAAACTAAGTAAGACTCTCTTGACATCCTGTTCAGAAATAGTGGATACCATTAGCTCCTTGATTTCTTGATCAATTGGGCAATCAATCAATCTTTCCATATTGTAGCTCGGTATAGAAGAGTCCTTAGACCCTTTTAACTCCATGAAGTAATTTCTAGCTATCTCTTGCAAGTTTTCCTAATCTGTACGTTCTCTCTTATAATTTTTTTGAAGCATTGATATTTCGTTGGCATTCTTTCTAGTAAGCAATGAGGAGTAGAAGAATTTTATATTAGGGTCACCTTCTTTTATCCAATTTAT
>JAOTAY010018031.1:0-14401 GCA_025629805.1 Erythroxylum baracoense
CGATGTATAAACTGTTGATTTTGAGTAATGAAAAGAGGAAGAGTTTGGTTTTAAAAATCTTGTGAATTACAATTACTACTTTAATTATTCAAATTGATATGATGCCATGTGGAGTATTGTAGTGATTGTACGTAGCGCTCCCTTATCTTAAGATATGTATCGGAATGACCTACGGGCGTCCCGGTGCTTACCCTACGGTGAGGGGGTGTTACACTACGTGTGGGGGAGGGATTGCTTTTGCTAATTTATTTTGCCACTGCTTGGATTGCCATTTTATTGACTTTGCATTATACATTGTTTGTTTGATTGAGTTGAAATAATCTAAAAAATTCAAAAAATTTGAAATTTTTGAGCTAAGTTGATTATGTTTATCCCTTGAGAATGATTTGTTTCCATGATCCCTATATTTTGACTTGACTTTTGCAATCCTTAGGCTTTGTTTTCAAATCCTTGTTGCTTATGAATGTGAATATTGGCATGTCAAGGTTTGAATGCATTTTGATTTGAGTAATTTTTATTCTTAGTTGATTAGAATAGTGGAGTGCCTTCGGTGCAGTGTTATTAACCTTAGTTTATAGCTTGATTTTACGTAGGAAATATCTTAGAGAAAGCTTTGTTAGAAGGATTTTTTAGCCTTACTTTTCTTTCTCATCTTGTGTGATTTCCACCTAGTTTGGTTAACCTCTAAAACTTGTCTAGATTCTTTTTCAAAGCTATGTTAGTAACTAGATTTGTGAGCATGATAGGGTTAGCAAGTGTTTTGCATGAGTTACATTATGTTCTTCATGATTAAATGTGCATCATTGATGTTGTTACTTTTATCTTCTCAGGTTAGGTTTGCCAATATTAAAAAATAGGCAAGAAAGAGAAGAAAATGTACAGAAAAAGCAAAGAAAGAATTTTGAAAAAAGAGAAAAAGAAAAGAAAGAGGAATAATTTGGCCAAAAAGAATAAAGTTTGAAATAAGGCATCCCTTGGTAGTTGAAGATTAATGATTGGTTCTTTAAAGTTGATATTTACACATTGGTGTTCATTTGATGGATGCACTTTAACTTACTTTGAGTTATTTCTTAACACTCATACATTACACTTGTCATTATTTCCATTTCATCCATTCATTAGCTTTTCATCAATATTGTAACCCTACAAAATCCCCTCGATCATGGATTTATGGTATGTTAGTGGTGGAGATATTAGAATCCTTACAAGCTTTTGGTAGGTGCTAATCTAGGTGGATTGAGTGAAAAATTCCCTATTTGAGAGATGAGTGAGACACTTGTACCTTATAAGAGATATATTATGTTTCTCTTCCTTCTATCTTGCTATGTCTCTTGTGTTAGTTTCTTTGCACCGAAGCATTCCATGACTGTTCATTGATTAGGGATAGAGGTTGTTTGAGTTGATTTCACATTCTTGCCTTGTCAGTTTTATGTTTGCTTGCAGTGAGTTTAACTGTTGGATTTCTCTTCACTGATAATTTGCCCAAGAGTGCAAAAGACTAAGTGTGGGGGAGTTGATAAACTCATTTATTTATATATTTTTCATATCACTTAGATGGGTTTTTGTCACTATAATTGGTCTTTATGGCATTATTAGATTATTATTTGAATTATCATGCCTTACATTTAATTTATATTTTTCGGGGCAAAAATTTTCATATTTTGGTTTAACTGTGATTAACTGATTTTTGGACAATTGATGCTACATTATTTGTAATTTTTATTGTAGGGTACTTGGGATAAATTAGAATTTAAAAGATAAAGAAGTAACAGTCCAAAGCTTTAAAAGTTAGCTGGAGAAGAGAAGCAAAATGCAAACAACACATAAACAAAACGACACAGCACGTTGGATAGCCTAAGGAGCAAAAAACGACACAGTAGTGGAAACAAAGAAAAGATCAAAAAACAACACAGTAGTGGAAACAAAGAAAAGACCAAAAAATGACACAACACATTGGGTAGCCAAAGAAGCAAAACAACAACATTGGGAAATAAAGAAGAGACCAAAAGTGCAGATGTTGAGAGGGGAAGAAGAAAAACAAAGGCAGCAAAGTAGGGTTAGAGGGTATGTTGGTTTTGAAAATACCAAAAACAAGTCCTTTATGTTTATTTTAATTCATTACAATTTTAGTGATAGTTAATCAAATCAAACCCCATTCTATAGTTTAGGTTGCATTGCATTTAGTTACTTAGGAATTTAATTTCATTTTCGAATCTTCAAAGAGAACGACCTGAGGATGCACTATATGCAATCTTTGGTTAAATTTTGAAGTAACCCCAAGGCGACATCGGATTTAGGTTTTTTTCAATTAGGTATACAAATTCTCACTTTGTTATGTATTAAAATAACTAAAAGTGTAGATGAAGTTATATCTTTACGTTGGAAAATAGTGTTTGTACCTATTTCTTTAGCACCTTAAATGAAATAGAAAATTTATCAAGTAGATGTAAAGTCTTCCTTCTTTAATAGCTATCTTGAAGAAGTCTATCTTGAATAACCATTGAGGTATGTGATCAAAGGACATCAAGTTGCTCTAACTTCAGATCAAACAGAGCAATAAAAAAAAGAAGAACTAAAAGGGAGGTATGATGAACGACAGGAGAGAATACTTCATTAAAGTCAATACTTTCCTTTTGATCACAACCTCGAATAACGAGTCGTGCTTTCCATATTGCATCTTCAATCTTGGGTATACCATCTTTCTGTTTGTAGATCCACTTACAATTCAATACACGATGACCTTTAGGAAGCTCAACCAAGTCCCAAGTTTCATTCTTGTAGAGACTCTCAATCTCTTTATTCATTACCACGAGCCACTATGAAGAATTAAGACAAGAAATAGCCCCGAAGTAAGAGGAAGGTTCAACACCTTCAAGAATTTGTTTTGCAACTGCTAGAGCATAAACAAACATATTGTCATCTTCTTCAATGTTTATAGTGGGTTTTTGAATATCCCTCCTTAGTCTATTGTGAGCAATAGAATAATCATCATGCTGTGGCTAGATAGGACTAATGCTACCTTAATCACATTTATTGACAATTGTAAATTGCATTGTATTTTAGGGCATAGTTTGATATATGTTTGGCTATTAATTTAATCATTCAGTATATGTTTAGGTTAGAATTATGTTAGTTTGTTAATTATTTATGTTTTAAATGTTTTATGGGTTAGTACAAGTCTTTGAGCTTAAATATTATGTTTTTGAGATACGGTGATGTGCTTGCTAGTGTTTCAGGGTCAACATCCAAAAATGGAGAAGTTTTGGAGACATTTGGGCCAAAACAACGACTTATGATCGTGGCATGTTAGGCCACGACCATGAAAAAAGCATCAAATTTGGCCCACGATCGTGATAGAGGCCCAGGAAATGGCCCGCAATCGTGGCTTGCATTGGGCAAACAACTAAAGATTAAAAAAAGTCAAGTTTTGAGGGATTTTTTAAACTATTTGGACCCTCAAAAAATCCTAAGTTACTTAAAGCACAAGAGAATATTTAAAGAACAACAAAAGAGATAGAGAGGGAGCTTTTGCATCAGCCACCTTGAGAAACCCTAAACAGAAATCATCATGAGATATAGAAAGAGAAGAGAGAAAAGAGAAGAGGAGAAGAAGCTGACTTCACGTACTTCCCAAATCAAGAGGTTTACTGACGTCACTGCATCACATCATCCATTTAAATTATATTTCTTATTTATTTTTAGTTTTATTATTGTATAAAATTGGATTGAACAGTTGATGATAGGATCTAAAATGTTGAGGATGTTCTAAACTCACATTCAGAATTTTATTCTTTAATTAACGAAAATCTTATTGTTATATGTTTATTGGATTTTGTTATGGTTGATTACGTGATTACATAATTTGATAATAAACTGAGAGGGTGAATTAAATGAAAAAAGATTAAATTAGACTAACGATAGTTAAGTGATTTAATAGAAACAAGAATTGAATCAGATCGATAATTTGTGTGAAGAGAGATCTTGCATAGGCTTCCGATAGTTTTTTAGAGAACTTCAAAACTCATTAGAGTTTTGGATAGGTTGTGAATTGAGAGATTACAACTTCCATAATCTAATTAGGGTTTATGATTTAGGGTTAACAGTTATAACTCGACAGAGAGTAATCGACCCTAATATAGTCTAGAACCAACAATCCAATAATTCATAATCAGTTAGGTTAAGATTAAGGATAGGTAAAATTCCCTTTCTCTCAATTGGTAGTTTCTTTTGGTTGATTCTTGGATTTGTTGCAAATTGCTTAGTAATCAGTATTTTTGTGTTTGATTCTTAAATTGGTTGATTGAATTAAATTCTTATATCATTTTCGTGCAACTTAAATTTTTGTTATTATTTATGGCCTTAAAATTTAGAATTAGATTAACTCCCTCATTATGGGATCGACACCTTTGGTACTTCATTAATGAACCATGCACTTGTAGATTATCGAGGGTTAATAATTAAAAATTACACATAAACAAACTGTATGATTAAGTTTTTGGCACCGTTTTCTGGGAGGCGATTAATTTAGTTCTTTATTCTAAGACATTTAAGTTAGTTTTTACTGTAGTTCTTTCTTTCTCTCTATTCTAAATTCGTGCTCTTGTATGAATGCAAGAGTTATGCGAAGTTTAAGTCGTGCATTTGAAATCTTAGAGCTAGATATCACTCAATTAAAACGATCAATTAGGAAAGCTTGGTGTGAAGAAGAAGAAGAAATCGGTAAAGCGACAATGGCTGAGGAATTTCAGCAATATTTGGATCAGAAAGTGAACCAAGGACGTCAACAAAGAACCCTTACAGATTTCATGAGACTGGGGTTCAATGCAACTAACCAAGGAGTAGCTAGGACACTGGTACAAGCAGCCTCTTTTGAAATTGAACTAAACCTCCTAAACATACTTCAACAGAATGTGCAATTCTATGGATTAACGAATGAAGATCCCATTGCACATATAGGAAAATTCCTTGAAATTTGTGATACCTTTTGGTACCATCAGATGTTAGAGGATGCAGTAAGAATTAAGTTTTTCCCTTTTACCTTAAGAGATAGATCAAAGGCCTAGTACTATTCCCTCAACCCAGCTAATGTCACCACTTGGGATCAACTTGTTCGTACCTTTTTAGACAAGTATTTTCCCCTTACCAAGACTAAGAAGATTATCAAAGAGATTACAAACTTCCAGGAAAGTGATGATGAATCGATCTATGAATCTTAAGAATCTTACAAGGATTTGCAATGAAAAATGCCTACACCATAACTTACCTAAAGAGTTCTTGTTGCAAACATTTTATAATGGAGTAACTATTAGAGTAGTATTTTAAAGGCAATCACCTTTATCACTTTTGTACAAACTTGATTTTGATTAATAAAGCAAAAGACATTTTTTCATTAATTTGATATTCGTTTATATATGAATTGATATTGATTTTAAATCGAATTAATGAAGTCCATGATATAAAACAGAGCATAAAGGAGACATGATAATGAGATTCCTATTGTATGCAATTATATTAGTATCTAAATAATCCCTAGTCATGGGATTAATAAGACAGGGCAATATTAATCCAAACAAACTAGCATCTGGTATACTCCTTGATTTGATCAAGCAGTAGATCTCAAAAACTGTAAGCATGAGATGTTTAGGGTTAACATGTGAATGCTTACTAAGAGTGGTAAGTACATCGGATGACCCTCAATGAGATTATCATATAGATCATCTATCGAATGTCAATGATTAATCTCATCATAGCAATGGTGCAAATATCTTTGGACTTGACGTACTCAAGGATATCCTGTATACTAATCATGTGCTTTGACATTATTCCTTGTTACCTCAAGACGAGGTCACTTTTATGATGGTTATTAGGTATAATTATTAGTATTCGAAGGTAATTGGGTAGCAAATAAAGGATTCACCACTCCTGATAGAAGGAGATGATACCCACGACCTCTTGTTGAGGTCATTACTCAAGAGTCTCTGGCCATAACAGTTATGTGTCATGAAGAGAGTCTTCAATGAAACATAGAGTAATGAGATCTCAGGATAAGAACTAATAACACTTAGACTAGATGTGACGTAGTTAATCTAGTGAGAGTAGATATATAGCCCATACTTTTAACCAAGTGGGGTATATATGGTGAAAGGATGCACTGCATGGTAATTGTCTATGGAAAGGTTTGTAGGTTGAATAATTAACTATCAAAGAGATCATTTGTTAATCTGCTTATATTCTGGTAAATTGGCGTCATGAAATCCTTCATGATTTGCTTGAATTAAGAGTTAATTCAAGTGGTATGAAATTGTTCTTGATTTGCTCAAATTAAGAGATAATTTAAGTGCCTAAAATATCCAAGAACCTAAGGGTTATATGCGTAAAAGATCGGATGAAAAACAAAGTATGTATGGCTATTTTAAAGTAGGCCATGATCGTGGCTCATAGGCCGTGTTCGTGGCCAAAGATGAGGCTAGTTTTAAGTAAACCATGATCGTGGTGACAGATGATACATAAGTGAATTCTTCACTAATGCATACAAGCTTTTATCATTTCTAACACACTCAAGTAAGAGAGAAAGGGCCCTAGAAGAGTTCGAGAGAGAGAGAGGTAAGAGTTCTTGAGTTATCTTTCATGCAATTTATGCAATTTTTGTATAAATCTACATGCATCCAAGATAATCTTGATCTATCTACCGTTTTAACATCTTCTTGAATTCATTAAGTTTGGTGTTCTAACACCCTTACACATTATTTCATCTTCCATCTTTGTATGTTCTTGGGTGCTCAAGGAAGGTTTTGGTATTTGTAACAATCTAAACAAGGAGAAGAAATAAGAAAGGAGGAGAAAAAAAAGGTAAAAAGTTTTATATTTCATGTTCTTTTATATATGTCTATGCATGCATGTGTGATTTTGACTTTTTCGAGTTGTCATGTGGTCAGAATCTAGATTTCAATAGTTTCGCTGCAATCTCATGCATGTGATGCATGCATCCATGGCAAACCTAACAGTGGTATCAGTAGCAAACCTAACAGTGGTATCAGAGCAAGTTTATGTATGTATTAGATGATGCATTAAACATGTGCAAAGTGTTTGCTTGGTTGTGGCTGACATGTATGTTGATTTAGAATAATTCGTGTAAATTCTAGAATTTTTTTCTAGTTTTCTTTCACAGAAATGTTTATAAGATGTTATTCATGTTTCTATCAAAAGAAATTGCAATTAAATGTCATTTGCTATTTTACTTCAAATTAATAACCAGACTGTCCATATGTTAGTTTCTAGGAATTTATAGAAAACTGAATGCATATGTTGATTTTGAAAGTTTCATAATAATTCTAGAAAACTTTGTTTTTTGATTTTATTTCATATAAATGTTTATAAGGTGTTATGCTATGTTTCTGCCAAAGGAAAATGCAATTGAATGTCATTTGTTGTTTTATTACGAATTTAGTTTCAGCCTGATGCATGTATGATGAACATACATGCTTGTAAATTCCATATTAATTTTTTTTAATGAATTTTATGCATGCACATGCAATATAAGATGTTGCCACGTGTATAAGATACATTACAATTGTTGTTAAAGTGACTATCTTATGCATACATGATGTAAAATTTGACTAGTGTTATAAGAAATATGACAAGTGTCATACACATATGATATGCTGGCTAATTCCTATCTATTAATAAATAATTCCTAAGAAGTAGGCTTTGGAATTTTTTATTATACAGATTTAGAATGTGTATAAGACTTTGAAATTTTTCCAAAATTAATTGAATTTGATTCAATTATTAAATCAAGTCAAAGTTAATATTTGTCAACTTTTTGAGAGCTGATAGAGTTGACTTACTTAATGACTAATAGTGTATGCATTTCGGTTATAAGACCTTAATAAAGTTATTATATGATAAGAAATGTATTATTTTTATTGTAATAGCATTTTCATGCATGTGCTTGAAATTAGGGTTTCAGAAATATTCCGAACATCGAATCGGTCCCTTTAGTGTTTAGTAGGTTAACTTATTTATCTTGATGATTTTGGCCATCAAGATAATTTTGGCTTATGTTGAAATTGTTTAAATAATTTGGGATAACTTAGTAATATTATAAATGACTAATTGATATACAGGAAATTTGAAAACCCTGGGGATTAATTTAGAATTAATCTAAGTAGAGCATAGCATTCTAGTGTGACTAGAAAAATGGCATATATACAAGGATTAAAGTGTTTTATTTAGACATCAAAATAATTGAATTTTATAGTTCCTAACTGAATAATATTCATAATTCCAATTAGCTGAGACTAACTCTAGCACCCAATTTGGTTTAAGAGTTGAATCGAATCACAAAATTTAGATGCATAGTCAAGTCACAACCTAAATTAAACCTCCTTTGTGCGATACATGCATTAGATGCATTTTATGGGTTGTTATGGACATAAGCTCAATTTAATTGAGTTCTCCATAATCTGAATATATATATGTGACATATATATACAATATCATTCAAGCATTGATGAGACTAAAGAATAAATCCGTCAACCAAATATCAGGACTTACGCCTTCCATTGATATGGTGAGAACTAGAGTTCTTTTAAAGTTGGGTTGTTGGGCAACTATACGAATATGTTTAAACCATAGAAATTAGATTTTTGGATTAATAGGTTGGTCCTAACTAGAAGCATTGATTTATTGGGTAAACCCAAGGTCGACGTGGATAGAGGCGAAGTTAGGTAATATACATGAGATGTATATAAAGCAAGAGTTGATAAACCAATGACAGTGCTAAATCAACAGTTGATAGCACAAGTCGATAGTTCCATAACTGAATGCAAATGGTATGAATGATACATACAAATTGACCTAAGGTGGTTTGTTGGGCAAACCTAAGGTTATTCTTGGGGATATCAGATATCGACCCATTAAGAAAACTATAAATTTTCTCGAATTCGACCCATCTATAAATTTGAATAAGAATTGTAGGACAAGTAATGCATGTGATTAAAGTCCTTATAGATATGCATTAGTGTACATTCTAACACTTTCTCTCATTCTTCTAGGTTATTTAATCACCACGATGTCTTCGTTTAGTGTGAACGTATGCTCTCTGTTGGAATAAACTGATAGGATCAAACTTCTTGGATTGGCTACATAATTTAAGAATTGTTCTCAAATATGAGAAACTAGGATATGTCCTAGATGAACCACTTCCTAATCCCACTGATACTGACGCATTTGATGAGGATCAGAAAGCCTATAAGAAGCTACGGGATGAAAATAAGTTTGCTAGCTGTATAATGTTGGCCTCTATGCCACCAGAACTGCAAAAACAGTATGAGGCTATGGATGCTCATACTATAGTCCACCATTTGAGGCAACTATTTAATGTGCAAGCTTGATCTGGAAGGTTCGAGACCTCGAGGTTGCTTTGTCACTCTAAGATGGCTGAGATCATCTCTAGTGCAATATACGCTGAAGTTGCTTAGATATATTAAGAGGTTAGGCAGTTTGGGTTTCGTAATAGATCATGAATTAAATATAGACTTAATTATGACTGGTTTGACCAATAGTTATTCACAGTTTATGCTTAACTATTGGATGAACCAAATATCCACGTTGATACCTGAGCTGATTAATCTACTAAAAATATCTTAGCAAACTGCAAGAAAGATAGTAAGGTTGTGATGCTGGTGGACTCTTCTTCTGGTTCTCATAAGAATAACCAAAATAAGAAGAAGAAGTCTAAGAAGCCAGTAGGAGGTGTAGCTAAAAAGAAGGAGAAGGAGACAACATCAAAGGGGACATGCTTCCATTGTAACAAGGAAAGACATTAGAAGAGGAATTGCAAAGCTTATCTAGAGTTGCTGAAGCAGAAGAAGGCATTAAATGCCCCACTATCTCTTTCAGGTATGATATTTGTCATTGAGGTTAATACTATTTCTGATCATAACAATTGTGTATTAGAAACCAGATGTGGCTCACACATATATGTTAATATACAGGGTCTTAAGGATAGTAGACTGCTCAAGAAGGGAGAGATGGATGTGGGAAATGGAGCAAGAGTTACTGTATTAGCTGTAGGGACATATGTTTTGTATCTTCTTAGTAGGCTAGAGTTAATTTTTGATAATTGCTTTTATGAACCCGTTATAACAAAGAACATCGTATCTGTTTCGTGTCTTTATAAAGCTGGATTTCATTTAATTTTTTCAAGAAATGGTTGTTCAATGATGTTTAATGAAATGTTATATGGTACTGGTACATTGTCCAATGGAATTTACATATTAGATATAAGTAATCCAATTTTAAATATCAATGATAATAAAAGATAAAAAAAGGGATAACTTAAAATCATATTACTTATGGCATTATCGACTTGGCTATTTAAGTGAGAAACAAATGATTAAGCTATACAAGTGTGGTAGCTTAGGTTCCTTTGATTATAAATCATATGACACATGTGAATCTTACTTATTGTGTAAGATGACTAAATTACCTTTTTAAGGGAAAGGGTGAATGGGTTAATAGATCTAATACATTATGATGTATATGGTCCGATGTCTATAGATGCCAAAGGTAGTTATATGTACTTCATTACCTTTATTAATGATTATTCACGATATGGGTTTGTGTATCTAACGAGACACAAGTCTGAAGCATTTGAAATGTTTAAACAATTTAGACAAGAAGTAGAGAAATAACTTGGTAGAAGTATTAAGACACTTTGAACAGATCGAGGTGGTGAATACTTAAATGAGGAGTTTCTAGCTTATCTCGAAGATAATGGGATGGTATCCTAGTGGACTCCAACTTACATATGGCAACATAATGGTGTGGCTGAAAGGAGAAACCAAACTTTATTAGACATGGTAAGGTCGATGATGGGCTTGGCAAATGTTAATGGAAATTTTGTATTAATTTTTGATAAATAATTTGCTAAACTCTTGTCCATTTAATGTTTAATTGCACTAACTAAGATTTATTTGTTGTAATTTTAGGCACACATTTTAAAAAAAGGAAGTTAACGTTTTTGAGTTGTCAAAAAATGTTAACGTTTTAGCCAAGAGAAGGATGAGAAATGTGCAATAAAAAAATAGCATCAGCTGTGTAACATCCCCTCACCAATTGCCATGAATAGGAGTGTATAAATAAATAGTGACATATGCATGCATTCATATGGGGTGTTACAAGCTGGAATGGAGACAAAAGAAGATGGTTGCGGCAAAAGAGTTGAAAAATTGGAGGGTTAGGCATGAAAGAGAGGGCTGGAATTATTCAATGGAGAGAAAACAAAAGAGGAGTGAAGCTGGTGGCACAAGAGTGTTATGCGTGACCTGATGTCATTTAATAGAGATAAATAACAAAGTAGCTGTCAGCATAGAAGTGAAGGAGCAAAGAAGACAATATTGTGCGTGAACTAAGGTGCGTGACTAGGAGTGACCAAGAGTAAAAGATAGGCAGCTGGCGGTAATCAAGGAATGAAAAGCTAACGTAGAGATAAGAGAGGAACGTGAGTGTGTTTATTTGACAAAAAGAGGACAGTTGGAAAACGTTAAAGATGGTGAAACAAAAGAATATTACTGGCGACATTGAAGAGGCTGGCGCAAAAAATTGAAGAAAAATGCATGAAGTTAGGCGTGAATGAGTGAACAAAAAAAGAGGGAATACAAAGAACGAAAGTAGCCCCTCCATGATAGACATTACAGACCACCCATCAAACATACAAAAAAACACACACACACACGTTAGCTGAAGAACACACATGTTAGCTAGGAGAGAAAAACATGGCAGTAAGTAGCTAGTGGCGTGGCAAAAGAAGAACGAAGACAGCTAGTGGCAAAAGAAGATAAAACGGGGTTGCAGCTGGTGGTGTAGGAAGTGACGTTGGCAGCTAGTGGTGAAGAAGCAATATTAGCTAGGAGACTCTCCACTCACATCACGTTGGGCATAGATCAAAACAAGACAGCTAGTGCTTGAGGGAAAATGATGCAAGCAGCTGGTGGACATAAACAAAAGGTTCAAGCAGCTATGTGGAGATGAGATAAAAAGGATGAAGATACGTTGAAGTTGGTGGGTAAAAGCACATTGAAGACAGCAGAAGGGAGAGTTTGGCAATTGTGGCAAGAGGGACTCACGCACACTACTCACATACACTCTCCATTAACACGTCAACAACTGAAAAAATACTGAACAAGGAGAACAAAGCCAACAGTGCAAGAAGAGGAGGAGCAGCAATACTAAAGAGGAGAAGTTGGCATAGAGAGACCAGAGGGCTTTAGCCAAGACGAACCGAAGCTAGTGATGCGACAAAAATACAGCTGCGGTAGAATATGTGTGAGTAAGTTTTTCTTTTCAGTTAAGGTTAAGATTGATATTGGATTAGGATAATTTTTGTGGTATTGATTTTTACTTGATTGAATGTGTATTTAGTCCTAATTTAGCTTGATCACCTAGATTAAGATCTTAGATGATTGAATGCCACAACCAATGGGATTTAATTTGTCAAAAAATTAATCAAGCTACATACTTGAGACTAAAGTGTAGACCAACCTTAGGATCTTATGTGAGGATACCTAGAATTAACAAACTTAATTTTAGGCTTCTTGTTTTGAAGGCCTTTTATTCCGAATTATCTATAAACCAAGTGGGTAACTGAAATTTAGAAGAGAAGGGAACACTCATGAACATTGGGTTCGACTTGCTTAAGTGAAGTATTTCCTAATTCAATCCATCGTCACAATTTTATTTTTAGTTTCCAATCCAATTGAAATCTCATACCTTAATCGATTTTTGACATTTGATTAAATGTAGTCATTGGAGGATCACCTTTGGAGGATCCAAACACTCATTTGGAGACGTTTCTGGATATTTGTGATATGTTCAAGTGTAATGGAGTATCGGAAGATGTAGTGAGATTAAGGTTATTCCCATTTTCTTTAAGGGACAAGACCAGAGCATGGTTGGCTAGTTTGCAATCGGGATTGATTACTATATAGGATGAGATTATGAGATTATTTTTGGCAAAATTTTCCCTCCCGCCAAGGTTGCAAAGATGAATAATGAGATCACTTCTTTCACTCAATATGAAAATGAAAGTTTATATGAAGCGTGGGAGCGATTTCGGGATATGTTGGCACAGTGTCCTAGTCATGGGTTCTCTACATGGCAGCAGGTTAATACTTTTTATACTGGAATGAACCCATCGACCAGGAGTACCATAGATACTACCGCAGGAGGTAGTTTAATGAAAAAGACGCCAGATCAAGCTTACAAGTTGATTGATGAGATGGCCACTAGCAATTTTTAGTATCATACAGAAAGACATCCCAGACGACCTACAGGAGCTCGTGTAGTAGACAATACAGTGGCTTTATCAACTCAGATGGATGTTTTGACGAAAAAGTTGGATAATTTGATTCACAATGTAAAAGAAGGGGCTAGTTCTTTATTGAGGAGTTGTGCCATATGTGAGCATTGTGATGGAGATTCCCATGCATCTTCTGAATGTCAAATTGGGAATCCTTTTGCTCAAGAGACAAAAGAAGCCCATTATATGGGCAATTATAACAAACAATGAGGGGATCCATATTCTAACACCTACAACCTAGGGTGGAGGAATCATCAAAATTTCTCTTAGCGGAATGATCAGGTGGCACAACCACATTCATCCAATGTTCAGAGACAACCACCTCCACCTCCAGGTTTCAAGCCTCCTAATCCTGTGCCACTTGAGAAATCCAATCTTGAAGAGCTACTCTCTAAGCACATTTCTATTACTGAGGTTAGGATGCAGAACCAAGAATCTTCTATCAGAAATTTGAAAAATCAGATGAGTCAGATTGCAAGTTTGTTTAAGGAAAGACCTTCAGGTTCGTTGCCTAGCACTACTAAGGCCAACCTGAGAGAACATGCAAAAGTAATTTTATTAAGGAGTGGCAGACAGCTTGAAGAAGTTAAGGAGAAGCAGAAGGATAAAGAAGTGGAAAATAGTGAAGAAGATGAGAGTTTGGAGAGTGGCAAGGAGGCCAAGGAAGCACCAGCTGAAAAGGAGGATCATCCAAGGTTATTTGTTGACCCCATCACACATCTAGTAAGACCTCGGATTCTTTATCCTCAAAGGTTGAAAGGTACGTAATTAGATAAGCAATTTGGTCGTTTTCTTGAGATATTTAAAAAGTTGAATATAAATATTCCTTTTATTAAGGCAGATGCCTTCTTATGCTAAATTTTTGAAAGAAATTTTGTCTAATAAGAGGTGGCTTTAGGAATATGCCACGGTGAAGCTAAATGAGGAGTGTTCGGCCATCTTGTCGAGAAAGCTACCACCGAAGCTTAAAGATCCAGGGAGTTTTACTATTCCTTGTGTTATTGGTGATTTACATATAGATAGGGCTTTAATGGATTT
>JAOTAY010018061.1:0-14401 GCA_025629805.1 Erythroxylum baracoense
ATGACCTAGATAGTTGATGTATTCTTCCTCTTTCATGTAGTATCTTGTACTAGGTGTTTGTATATACATGTACAGATTTGTACAGACAGTACAGTTTGATGTTGTATAAACTGTTGATTTTGAGCAATGAAAAGAGGAAGAATTCGGTTTTAAAAATTACTGTGGTTTATGATTACTGCTTTATTATTCAAGTTGATATGATGCCATGTGGAGTATCGTAGTGTTTGCACGTAGCGCTCCCTTATCATAGGATATGTATTGGAATGACCTACGGGCATCCCGGTGCGTACCCTACGGTGAGGGGGTGTTACAGCTAGTTTGTTTTCAATTTTAGTGAACATATTTCCTTTAGGTTTTTCCTTCAACACAAGGTTTGAGGCAGGGAGACCCTCTCTCCCTATATCTATTCATTATGGTTGCAGAGACTCTTAGGTTAGGCTCAAATCTCTCTAGTCTGGGGGAGAAATCCAACCTTTTTCATTGCCAAGAGGAGCTACTCCCATTTCACATTTCTCTTTTGCAGACGATTTAATTATCTTTACCAGGGAAATCAGAAAATCCTTATTGGCTTTATTCCAATTCCTATCACATTATGAGAAGGTTTTTGGTTAGTCTATTAATAAAATTCAAAGCTCCTTCTATGCCTCCAAGAGATGTTCTTTGGCCCAGATTCATATGATCTTCTCTCTTTCTGGTATTCAACTGGGTAGTTTTCTGTCTAAATAATTACACTGCTGGTTATTCAAAGGCCGATTACTTGTCCATTATTTTCAACATCTAATTAATTCAGTGATGCAACGAGTCTCAGGATGGATGGGAAAGCTTCTCTTACCTGGAGGTCGCCTTATACTGATCAAGCATGTCCTTTCCTTAATTCCAATCCATGTTTTTGCTACACTCAAACCTCTAAATTTTGAGGTAGGTTCTTTTGAGAAGAATCTCTCAAATTTTCTTAAGGGCAGCGATGAAATGACCAAGTGCCATATTTTTCGATCTTGGAACAAACTCGCTTGCCTAGTAAATGAAAATGGACTCGGGCTATGAAGTCTACACACGATTCTTTCAGCATTTTTATATAAACTATGGTGGAAATTGAAGACGCATGATGGATTATGGGCTAACTATGCTCACTCATTATCTTTACAACTCTCTTTTGCTACGAAAAGGATTTCTGAAGTGAATGAATTGATAAACTCAAATATTGGGATTATGGTAAAGAATGGTTCTTGCTCTTTTTTGCATGATAACTAGACAGGTACAAGGTTAATTACGGATCTTTTCCCTAATTTGCAGCCACTTGTACCTGATTTGCTACTGTGTAATTTTCACATAGCACAGAACTGACAGCGAGATCTACTACCAGATGAAATTTTCAATTTTGTTCAGGATTTTGTCTTCGAATAAGACAAAATTATTTGGAAACCATCATCTATAAGAAATTTCACCATCTCATCAGCTTTCCAAGTCATTCATGGTTATCATTATGTGGATAACAAATTGTGATTTCTCTGGACTAACAACATTCCAACAAATTTTTTTTTTCTGGTTTGACAACTTCTTAATGCATTACTACCTTTCCCAAATATTCGTTGAAAATTTGATTTCCAAATGGCACCTAAATGCCTACACTATGATAACGAGGATTCAATCTCTCACTGTTTCATGACTTACTTTACTGCCTAAAATATTTGGCTATCATATACTTCACTTTTTCAGATTTCTCCAGACTTCATAGCATTGAAGCCGTTGGTGGATTTTTTTGGTCCAGCTTCCAAGTTGGCTACCTCCAAGAAATTATAAAGCTAGTTCCAACATCCCTTTGGAAGCTAAGAAATCAGACTCTATTAGAAGGAATTGAATACTCCCTTCCTTGAGCTCTTTGTGCCATCCAAGATTGATTGTATTCCATCACTTATAGGCATCAAATCACTGCTTATGGTTCAATTTCTTTACCCTAAAATCTTAATTTTATTCATATAAAGCTCTCTCGCTGGAACTCGGTTATGGTACCTGGCTAAAATCATTGTTTCCAAATATTAAACTTAATGTTGATGGATCCAGTTTAGAAAACCTAAGCACCTCAAGAGCAGGATTTGTGATTCACGATCATTATGGAAACTTAATTACTACAAATTGTATTTTTATTGAGCAGGGAACAAGCTTCCGAGCAGAACTCCTAGCTTTGTTGCATGGACTAAGGAAATGTCAATAGCTCGGCTTACACCATATTCAAGTAGTGATGGGTTCAAAGACAATAGCGGAAATGCTCCAACATCAATAAGCTTGGCCATGTCGTTTCAATAATCTTTTGCATCAAACACACTAACTGATTCAGACCTTAAATATGTCTTTGCACTATATCTTCCGCGAATCAAACTCAGTGGCATATTCTTTGGCAAGAATGGCTAGTTCTCACTAGATTACATTTAGCTTCACTTTAACACAATTGCCTCGTCACATTCGGGGTTTATTATCTTTAGATAGGGCTTCCTCCCCTTATATGTGAACAAGGATCCGAGGATTATTTGAATAAAATATATCAAAGAAAAAAGTTTGGAGACCATCTATATATATGTATATATATAGGAAAAATTTTGGTGGTCATTTATATACCTGAAAAATTTTCAATAACCATGTGCATATTTACAAAGGAAAAAAGTTTGGTTGTCATATGTATATATATATATGGGAAAAAGTTTGATATTCATTTGTTTATACACACACACATATGAAATAATTTTTTTGGCTATGTGTGTGTATATGAAAAAAGTTAATTGTATCAAAAAAAGAGAAAGACAATAATACTCTCCTATTGCCATACGAGTCAATAATACACTACAACTGCTAGAATTGTTGTTGAATATCCTGCTGGAATTGTAAAGTATTAGCAATCATAACATTAATCAATTCCTCTAGAGGTGTACTTGAATCGTGATAAGAAACTTCTAGGTTGTATGGGAATTACTGTGCATCCTGCAAACTGTCATGGAAGTAATTCTGATGGTTATCCTATCTATAACTAAAGTTAGGTTGATAAGTCTAATTTTGATTATAGGATTGAGAGTAAGAGTTAAAGAAAATATTAACGCCAAAATTGATAGCGCATCGTAACGCTATTCAAATTGATAGCAGTGGTGAGTCTAGGTCGATCCCACAAAGACTGTGTGCAAAGTTGTTGAAATGAAATTAATCAGTGTTTAGGTTTAGGAGATTTTGGTTTTATAAGTAAGAAAATAAAATAAAAATAGACTAATAAAAACAGATGAAAGAAAATATGCGAAAAATGATAAAAGTGGGAAATTCGGTAAGGATTCGGTTCTTTGGTTCAATGTCGGCCTACACCCTAATTAAACATATTTCATTGAATTGTTATTCTCAAACCTCCCATAGTAACTATTAATCTTGGGTTAATAATTAACCCGAATTGTTCTTTAGGTAGTGTTTAATCAAGATATGATTGATAATTAAACCTAATTATTGAATAACCTAGGATACGATCCCTAGATTCAATTAGGCAATAGCATTACGAATTAGGAAAATCGATTAAACAAGGCTATAACTACATATGATGCATCATTTAATGTTACGTTATCCTTAATGATTACGAATAATTAGTCGCTACATGTGAATTTCAAATATAACAATTACGGAATATATCGAAATTCCGATAATGGGTTTGTAAATAAACGATCTAATGAATGTATTAAAATCATCTTTTCACAATATCCAATGGGTTCATACATAAATAACCGAACAATAACAAGAATACGATTATCCATATACAAAACCTAAATTAATTAACATAGGATAACACAATCAATTATTAATAAGAGAAAGAAACAACAAAAATAATGAAATACACTTAACCTGGGTCGTCAGGGTCGATGTCACCTCTGAACTGGCGTTGGAACGTCTAGCCCTTCATGGATCTCTCCCAAAAAAATGTTTCAGCCCCCACGTTGAATAACCCAACCAAAACCCATTCTCTGCTCTTACTACTACAACTCCTCCCTTCTGCACTACTATTCTCTATTTAGTGATTTAATTTGTAGTCCATCTACAAAGCTCACGCCCTCTTTTAAAATCAACGCACCTGTTAAACGTTAGTGTTTCATCCATCTAGGCTTCTCATCTGCTATGCTGCTGTTTCATGCTGCTCCTTCCCAGCTGCCTTCCTTCTACGTTCTAATCCATCGTTTTGGTGTTGCAAGTTTACATGAAACATGCACCACCATGAGCCATTTTGATTCATCTTCTTTGTGTTTTCATTTTTCTTGTTTTTTAATTTTCTTCTTCTTGCTTCGTAAAGACAAGTGAAAATTAATCTTCGAAAATGACCCAAATATCATGCTTTCGACTGACTTTAACTTCTTTGCTTTCAAAGTGTGCCTAAAATCACATATGAGTCAAAGTAAGTATCTTAAGCAATTTATTGTCCTTAATCACTAAATGTTATAAAATAATTAAATAATCAATTAAGCACCTATCATCAACTAAATCCCTGTTACTTGCATAAGTCTTCATGATTCTCCTATCTTTCTAACCATGGTTACTTTAGAGCCCTTTTCCCTACCAGTCCATATTGCCCAAATTTTTTGTTGAACTTGAATCCTTTATGTGAGTGAAAAGTATTAGTTCTTTTTAAAAAATACAATAAACAATCATAGGCTATGTTCACAATTCCTAACAGATATTCTAGCTATAATTTTTCAATTATAGGTTAGGAATAGAATGTTGACTTCAAATGAAGATGAAATGGAAAGAGTAATGTTAGAACATTGCTCATAATGAAATAAGATATTTTTTTAAGTCATACCATCATAAGTTATTTTACACATAAACAACTAATACTAATCAACTAATTTTACCAAACATTTTTAATAAACAACTGATGTTATCAGCTAGTCAAATCAGTTGATATAATTCACTGTCAACTAATTGTTGATATAATCAACTAACAACTAATGCAATCTGCTAATTTCCAAACAAGACCTTAACTAAATAACAACTAACACAGTAATACACTCATAATAGGCAGAGATAATAGGGATTGATTTGGGATATGTAACATAACCCACCACTTAAAAAACTTTTTATCCTCAAGGAGTAGGAAATTACTGACTGAAAGAGACCCGATGTTCCCAACTAGCTTTAGATTTAGATTCACCCTGCTAAAAGCCTATCTCACATTTCCCATCTTAACATACTCAAGAAAAATAGCAAATGTAACCTCTGAATCCCAATATATTGTTTTAGTACAGAGATATGGAAGACAGGATGTACCTTATTGGAAGAAAGTAATTCCAACCTATAAGCAACCTTCTCAATTTAATCAAACACTCGGAATGGTCCATAAAATTTGGCTGCAACTTTTTATCTCATGTGATTTCTATTCGACAATTGATGATATGGTTGTAAGTTAACAAACAACAAATCTCCTATCTCAAACTCCGTCTTCTCATGTCTCTTATCATAATCCTGCTTCATTCGATTCTAAGCCTGTGAAAGTCTTTGATGTAGCTCCGTAACAATCCTATCCCTTTCTATGAGAACATCCTCCACCACTTGCACTTTTGTCGTACTAAGTACATAAGATAGAAGTGAAGGTAGTAGCCTGCAATAAACTACTTCAAATGACATACACTGAAGGGAGGAATGATAGCTCGTGTCATACCAGTATTCAGCCCAAGCTACCTATTTTGTATATTCCTTAGGATTTGAACTAGTGAAACATCTCATGTACATCTCATCTGCTCTATTAACTACCTCGATCTAACCATCTGTCTGTGGAAGATAAGTAGAGCTAAATTTGAAATGTGTTCCCTTTAACTTGAATAGTTTTTTCCATAAAGAACTTGTAAATGATGCATCTTTATCATATACAATAGATTAAGGCATCCCACGTAGTTTGAAGATATTATAAAAAAATATTTGTGCCAACTCAGACACAATATAAGGATAAGATAACAGAGCAAAGTGGGCATATTTTGGTAGTCTATCAACTACCACAAAAGGACAATTTTACCTTTTGATAATGGAAGCCCATCAATGAAATCCATCTAAATGTTTGACTAAATTTGAGAAGGGATCGATAGAGGTTGGAGCAACTCAACTGGCTTTTAGAGATCCACCTTATGCCTTTGACAAACCTCACATTCCTGCATGAATTTTTTAATACCCTCTTTCATCTTCTCCTAGTGAAAGGAACTCATGAGGCAGTTTAGGGTTTTATGATACCCTTCATAACCAACTCAATGTATTTCTTTAATTATGACAGGAATTAATTTAGAATCTGAAGGAAGATAAATCCAGTATTTAAAGAAAATGATTCCTTTACTTTAGGGTTTAGGGTTTAGGGTTTAGGGTTTAGGGAGGGTTATTGAATTTTTTTTTGTCTAAACTCTTTTCTACTGTCATGTCCCGAAAGAAGAAATCTTCAACTTCGACCATCGTCAACTGTCGGACTGCCATTGCTACAGTTGCCAGAATTTCCTCCAGCACTCCTCTTCTAGTCCAAAGCACACCATTGTCCTCGAAATCTCCTGATCTGCAAAACTCAACACTTGGTTTTACAAATGGATCACAACATAACCCATAAATCAAGATTGAAACTTTCAATTCTCAATCACCTTCCGTCGCACCTAACACTGCAATCAACATAGCACCCACAAATCATTAAAATTTGAAGTTTCCAGTAACTCCCTGGAGGTTTTGATAACCCTACAGCCACCCCTCTGCCACCATCGGTGATTGAGTAAAAGATAGAGCTGTTAGAGATAACTCATCGTTTGTAACGCTGCCAGTTTCTCTGACAGTTCCTGCAGCACTAGAGGAACTCCTGCCTACTGGTTTGCCTACGGTTAAGCCCATCGCTCTGCCTATTTCTCTCCCACAACCAAGATCAATCATGAAGCCTAGCCAAAATGCCTCATCTGCCTTTGAAGGATGTATTTACAACACTGCCCCTTTGATTAATTCCAATTTCACACCAACAATACATGTTAATGAGGAAATAGGAAAACCTAGGCTAAAAATTAGCAAATCTGTGAAAAACCTTCAAGTTTCTCCTGGCTTGAGAAAGTTTGAATCACCAATTCCACTATTGGATTTTGGATATATCCCATGATACATCGATTGGGCCCATAGTGATTCCAGATGACTATATAGCTGATAGTGATTCTTAGACATAGTATGCCTTTCCTTGCCATGCAATCTATTGTGATGAGGGCTAGAAGACGCTTAGTCTTGAGGATGTTCTATCCATAGGCACTGGGATTTTCCTTTTTTGTTTTCAATCAGAGGAGACTTTACAGTTGATCCTTGAGTAGGGCCTATGGACTTTTGGTAGGAAATTCACCGTCTTACAACAGTGGCACCCTTATTTTGTGTTTGATAAATCACAGGTTTCTAGAGTGCTAGTATGGGTACGGTTATATGATTTACTAATTCCTTTATGGAATGAGGAATGCCTTAGTCTCCTAGCCAACAGGATTGGGAGACCACTTAGTTGTAATTGGCGTACATCTGAAAGGACCTAACTCTCATTTGGCAGACTTTATGTTGAGTTCTCTATTGCAGTTGAGCCTCTTTATGAGATTGAGATTGCTAATAGTATTAGCAGTCAATTGATCTGTGTCCAAGTGTTGTCCCAATGCAGTGTTTTTAGACATTCCTGTGTCCTCCCGACTACTACATCACCTCAGGTTGCTGCTCTTACCACCCAAGAGGTTATACTAGACCAGAGCTTCAGAGTTTTAGACCCAGTACAGAGTACTCCTTCTCCTACAGCTTCCTCTTTTATAGTCAAGGAAGCAATTTAGGTTCCTACTCATGACGATTTAGGGTCCTTAGATGCTCAAGATGTTGCTACTGTGGCGTGGATTACTCCATATCGACTACCTAGTCATCCCTCAGAGCTTGGTCAGATTGTTTCTACTGAGGCGCAGGTTAATCCGAGTCAAACACCTAGTCCAACTGTTTTTGCAGAGGTGAGGACTACTCCTAGCCGAATGCCTTTTCTTTCGAGTTCAGATGCACCTATTCCTAATAGTAGTCACTGGTCCAAATTTGCTGGCCCCTTCGGAGAGTTTTCACTTGATGACTTATCCTCTTGCTCATCTTTTTCTGGGGTTAACAAAGGATAGAGGGAGTGAGGTGCCCAACCCTTCTAGTTGATTTTCATAGTATTTTTATTATTCCATTTCCTACGATAAGAAGTTGGAATATTAGGAGCTTTAATGAATCCAATACTGAGTGAATAGTTCGGGATTGGATTCGACATTATGATCTTGGTATGGTTGGTCTCTTGGAGATAAAGGTAGCCTTTTAAAACCTATAGGGTGTAGTTTCTGCTACTTGTTGGGGATGAGTAATGCGACCGATCAGCTGGCTTGTTGCATTTTGCTACGTTAGGATTTGAGTATGTTTGAGATATGAAGTTCGGTGTTTACACTTTAAGATATTAGTTGTGAGGTGGCTCAACTGATGGAGGGCACTACATTTAACCTGACAGTAGCTTATGGTTCCACTAACCTGGGCACTAAGCGAGAGCTTTGGGGTTTTATTAAAGGGTAGGTTGAGTGCTTTACATCGCTGTTAGGAGATTTTATTGTCATTTTGATTCACTATGACAAATTCAGCAAAGATACTGGATGGTACAGTCATATGGATGAGTTTAATTAGTACTTACACGATGTAGAGCTATTATGGATTCCTTATTGAGTCTGCAATACACTTAGCATAATAGTCAAGAGGGACAAGATTCTATTCTTCAACTTTTGGATTGAAATTTTGACAACTCTACATGATTTTCCTCCTAGCCTAGTTTCTTCTAAGAGATATCTCCGATCATAGTGCTATGGTGGTTTAGTTTGGAATTCTGTGACATCAGCCTCCTACTCTTTTCAAGTTTCTGAAATGTGGGCCTGATTATACTGATTTTTAGGAGGATTTGGACTACACCTGTGAGAGGAGATATGATGTTTTGTTCGATTCACCAATTAGGTTTGCTGAAGTAGGAGTTAAAGTCCTTACACTTTTAGGACTACAGCCACATTTCCAACAGAGTTAGGAAGGCACGAGCTTAGTAGGCTATAGTTTAGGCAGTTTTAGATACTTTCCTACTCTTGTCAGATTTAGGTATTGTTAAGCGTGACCTTGCTCACTAATACTCCCGATTGATTTAGGATGAGGAATCATTCTGTCGACAGAGATCCCGGGTTTAGTAGCTTACTCTGGGTGATTAAAACACTAGATTCTTTCACAGATCCTTAATTCACAGATAGGTCAGAGGTAGGGTGTATGGTTTACATGATGAGATAGACACTTTTATCACTGATTAGGGAGCACTGAGACAGATGGTAATGGATTATTTTTAGGGCATTCTCAGATCTCCCTTTAACCCCTTCAGCTGATACTGCTAGATTCTTCACTGGGCGTATCCTAAAGGATATGGTTCAATCCTTGGAAAGCCTAATTTTAGTTGAGGAGATAGGTACTACTTTATTCTTCTTTATAGAGGATAAAGTTCTAGGGCCTGACGGATACACCTCTTTTTTCTATAAGAGGTGTTGAGACATTATTGGAGTAGACTTCAGGACAGTAGTGCGGTATTTTTGCTCTACTTCAGTTATGCCTCGATTTGTGAACTCCACTAGGATCACTTTAATTCCCAAGTTGGAGAGCTCACAGAAATTGGATGACTTCAGACCAATCTCTTACTGCAATGTCCTTTATAAATGCATTTCAAAGGTCATTGCAAATTGGTTTTAAGTTGTTCTATCAGAGGTAATTGAAAGAGCTCAGATGGCTTTTATTCTACAGCGGCGGATTGCAGATGCTATTTTTCTTACTCAAGAGCTGATGCACGATTATCACCTTGATCGCTCACCACCACGATGTGCTCTCAAGGTTGATATTTGTAAGACCTGTGGTACAATCATTTGGGAGTTTATTATACTGGGATTGAGGACTATTGGTGTTCTTGACTGCACAATTAGTTGAATTGAGGCATGTTTCAGATCTGCACATTTCTCTATAAAACTTAATGGCGCACTATATAGCTACTTTTTTGCCCCACAAGGGGTACGATAAGGAGATCCCATCTCTCCTTATCTATTTATTCTAGCGATGAACAGGTTAGATGGAATATTAAGAGAGGCCACTGCATTACCCATATCATTGGCAGTGTAGGAAGACTTCGAGGCTGAGTCTTCATCTTTATAAAGAGTACTTGGGTTTCAAATTGATTCCCTTCCGATTCACTATCTGGGCGTCACTCTTATCACTATATGACTTAGACACTCAAATTGCCTTCCTTTAGTAGAGAGGATTCTTTTTGGGATCTAGTTGTGGACTTCAATGTCCTTACCTATACGAGTCATTTGTAGCTGATCAGATATGTCCTCTTCTTCATATAAGTATACTGGTCAGTTATGCTCATTCTGCCCACCAGCATTACTCAACATATTGAGTACATTTTGTCAACTTTTCTTTAGAGAGGTATTTAACTGTCTCACACTAAGGCTAAGGTGACATGGGAGTCATTCTGTTTTCTAAGGCAGGAGTGTGGTCTGGGAGTCAAGAGAGTTAGAGATTAAAATAGGGCTGCAACACGTGAGTATGTGTGGCTACTATTTATAGATAAATCTTCTATATGATCATATGGGTATGCACTATTTTGCTGAGGGGTAGATCTTTTTAGCATATTCTAGTCCCGTCGAGCTCTTTTTAGGTTTGGTGGAATATTTTATTGAGCCGAGAGTAGTGCAGGGTCTTATTGTTGCTTGTATTAGAGATGGGCTAGAAACCTTATTATGGCAATATTACTGGCTGTGAGATCAGGGGCCATTGTGTGAGCGTTTTTCATTCTGAGTTCTCTCCTCTACTAGGCTCTCTTGGAATGCCCCAGTCTTAGAGATTATATATTTTGACTATTGGACTTTTCCTAAGGGGAGGAGTAGTGAGTTACAACAAATATGGGATTTTATCTGCTTTAGACCTCACGTTCAATAGTCTGATAGTTAGGTTTGGAAGGGCCATTCATCCGGAGTTTTTTTTTTGTTGACTCTATATTTAACGTTCTCTGAGCTCGATGACCAGTGGATCCAATCCATTATCTACTGTAGTTTCTAGAGCATATACCATGACACTCTTTTATCCTCTAGTTAGCATCACAGGGACACCTCCGGACTAGGGACAAGCTTAAGATGTTTGGTGTTTTGTCAACTTATGTATTATGCGACTCCTCTTTATAAACACATGTTCACCTTTTCTTTTAGCGCAAGTTCTCTTAACTAGTTTGGGGCTCTCTCAACGAAGACTTCCTTTGCTTGACCTTCGACTTCTTGGTTTCCCTCTTCGAGTGGGCTTCCACCCATCTTTGTCAGCGAAAGGATTTCAGTCATATACTTTCATGGTCAGTTCTCTCTGTCATTGTTTACTTTCTTTAGTATGAGATCTTCAGCAAACAACACTGATCTCCCATGGACATTATAGAGGACAATTCTAGGCTTCAAAGCCTCGAGTCTCGTTTTCAGATACCTATTATTCAATGACATATTTAAAAACTCCCTACATAATTTTGATTTTTGTTTTGTTTTTATTTAAGGGCCTCATGTGACTTATCTTTGTAGATAGTTTTGAGTACCTCTTTTGACCTCTTTTTTTTGTATTAAACCTTCCATTTTATTAATATATTTCTTCATTCTCTTCAAATTTTCCTGATCTACTCAACCCAACTAATGGTTTACTCAATGGACATCACAATCACACAGAAAAAAGCAAAAAACTCCCAAAACTCTAACCCTAAACCTTAAAACCTAAACATTTTTAAGAGAATAAAGAAATATATTAATAAAAGGAAAGATTCAATACAAAAAACAAAGAGGCCAAAGGAAGCACTCAAAACTATATAAAAGTAAAAATAAGAAGCCACAGGAGACCCTCAAATAAAAATAAAACAAATATCAAAGCTATGTAGGGAGTTTCCAAATATGACGCTAAAGAACAGGTATCTGAAAATGAGACTTGAGGTCTAGGAGTCGAGAACAGAAAAGCTCAGTGATCTCCTCTATAATGTCTGTGGGAGATTAGTATCATCTATTGAACATGTTGTTATTCCTCTCATACCAAAGAAAGTACAGAGTGGTAGAGAAAACTGACCGTGAAAGTATATAAGTGAAATTCTTCCATTGACGAAGATAGGAAACCCCCTAAAGAAGGAGAAACTAAGAAGTTAAAGGCCAAGTAAAGGAGTTCTTCATTAAGAGAGAGCCTTAAGCTAGTAAAAAGAACATGCACTGAAAGAAAAGGTGATTTTGTGTTTCTGGAGAGAAGACGTATAATACACAAGTCAAAAAAGACAAAACACCAAACATCTTGAACCTGTCTATAGTTCGGAGGCGTCCCTATAATGCTAATTAGAAAATAAAAGAGTGACGTCAAATATGCTATAAAAACCACAATAGATGGTAGATCGAATTTATTGGTCGTTGAGCTCGGAGAAGGTTTCATACAGAGTCAACAGAAAAAACTATGGATGAGTAGCTTTTCCAAACCTATCAGGCTGTTAAACGCGTGGTCTAAGGTTAATAAAATCCCATACTTGCTGTAGCTGACTGCTCCTCTAAGGAAAGTTCCAATCTTTGGAATGTATAATCTCTAAAATTTGAGCATCCGAAGAGAGCCTAGTAGAGGAGAAAACTTGGAATGAAAATTAGTCACACTATGGCCCCTGATTCGATAGCCAATAATCTTACCATAAGGAGGCATTCACGCATCTCTAATACAAGCAATAATAAGAACTCTACACCACTCAACTTAACAGAATCTTCCTTCAAACCCAGGAAGAGCTCGATGGGACTCAAATATGATAAAAAGATCTACTTCTCAGCAAAACAGTGCATACCCATATAGTCCATATAGAAGATCTATCTGCGAATAGTCGCCACATATACTCAAGTTGCAACCCTATTCTAATCTCTAATCCTCTTAACTTCCAAACCACCATCATATCTCAAAAAACAGACTGACTCACATGCCACCTTAACCCCGATGTGGGACGGTGAAGTATCCCTCCAAAGAAAAGCTGACAAAATGCTCTCAATATGTCGAGTAATGCTATCGGATAGAATGAACATACCTAACCAATATACCTGTATGGAAAAGAGGATGTACCTGATCAACTGCAAATGACCCGTATAGGTAAGAGACACTAAAGCTCATAACCAAATCCGAACAAAGGAAGGAAATCTTAATGTCTTAGTAGTGTAGTGATAAGAGTAACGCCTAGATAGCGAATTAGAAGGGAACCAATCTAAAACCCAAGTACTTTGTAATGAAGAAGACTCAGCCTTAGAGATCCCTAAGAAAAAAACTCAGCTCTTGATCGAGTTCATAGCCAATCCTGAAACCTTTTCAAAATTTGTTAGAGCCTGTCAAATAATCTAAATAGAAGCTAAATCTGCCTGACTAAAAATCAAGTCAACTGGAAAGCAAAGATGAGTGAGAGAAGTTTGCCTCCACTACTACTGATAACTGTAACTCAGTAATGCAGTGACCTCTCTCAATATCCCATCCAATCCCTCCGACACTAGAACAAATAGATAAGGAAAAAAGGAATCCCCTTATCGCACTCCTCATGTAGTAGAAAAGTATTCGTGTAGTGTACCATTAAGTGTTACAGAGAAATGTGCAAATCTAGGACATACCTCAATCCAATTAATCATGCAGTCAGGAACATCAATAGTCCTCGATCTCAGTAGAATAAACTCCCAACTGACTGTATCTGTAACATCCCGATACCCATGTCAAGGCTATAATAGTAAAAGATGAGAAATTTATGTGAAATTAGGAAAATGCAGGTCATGCATAAGTTAATTGTGACATACACGTTTATTTTGCACATTCATATGATTGTACATGCATTCATTGGTATTTTTGGGTAAATTTAATTTATAAGTGGAAATTGTGGATTAAATTGGAGTGTATTAAATATGTTTTGGCAATTTTGGTATATTTCGGATATTTTGAAAATTTTGATGTTTTTTTTAATAAATAAATAAATAAATATATATATATATATTAAAATTTGGATCAATTATGGTGTGACACGTGGCAATATATCTATATGACAAATGGTGAATCGGTGGAGACAAATAGCACACGTGAAGGACATGCAATGAACGCACGTATTGTTAAGTTTTAGTTAGGAAGAAACCACTATAGCTTATGTTCTCCACTGAAACACTCAACACCATAATTCTCTTCCCTGTTCTTCATCACCGAATAGCAACTTATTATACTTTTGTATTGTTGATTTCCCTTTCAGTGCTGGAGTAATTGTTGACTTAAGTAAGTGATTTTAATGTTGTTTCCACTATGTAAATGAATATGTGTATGT
>JAOTAY010018088.1:0-14400 GCA_025629805.1 Erythroxylum baracoense
CATGTACAATCATTTACATGTGCAAAAATTCACTATTCACTATTCATGTGCATATATGAATGCATGAACATAGCAATACAATTTTACACATTCCTAACCCGTTCCAAATTACTATTTTACCCTTCCCATAGGTGAGAGGATGTTACATAATCTCCAAAAATCCTCTTAATTAAAACATACTCTCTAGCAGTAATAAATGTATATTTATTTAAGTTTGCAACAATCCTAATGATTGAAGTTATCATAGGTTTTACTGATTTGCAGCAATCCTAGAGATGAAACTACATGTTGTTGTAGATTTTGTGAAAGCTTACGCAATTACATGGCCAAGTCAGACAATTTTACTTGCCAAGTTTTTCTCTGTTCTGTGTTTTGCATGCAAGAGTCATTTAATTTCATTGAAAGACTGTTACCTGTTGAATACAATACTCTTTTTTGCTTATGCATAATTTTTATTCTTCATATATACTAGGGTTTATCACAGCCACACAAACGATTGTATTCTTTGGCTGAATATGTATCTCATTTGTACCGAAGGAAATCCCTTTTTAAAGTTGTTGTAAGAAACAATGTTCCATTACTAAGAGCAGCTTGGTTTGTAAAAGTAACTTATCTTAATCAGGTAGCTTCGTGGTGTACTAGATATGACCCTTTATTGTACTTTATAGTTTGAGTATTTTTGTATTTAAATTTTGGTTTTAACGTTTGCAAATCTGAACTGGTTTTACTGGTATTTTGTTAGACCCCCAATCAAGGTTACCTATACTAGACATAAGGGCAAGAGAGAAAAGTTGCTACCAGGTGGCTCTGGGTAGTTACTTAGGCTTGGAAAATAGAATATAGGTTTGCTACAAGTTTGTTACACCTTGGGAGGGAGAAAGAGAAGAATAAATAGGAGCTCTCTGTTAGAGAAGGGGGTGAGAATTCTGTACTGGTTATTTCTTTTGGGAGAGAATAGGAGACTCTCTAATTCTCCTTGCTGTTCAGTTCTCATTTCAATTAATATACAATCTGTTCATTGAGGTTGAGATTACGGGTCCTATCATCTGGTATTAGAGCAATGATCTTGGATGCAGATTAGAAGTCAGGTTGCTGGAAAACGAATGGAAACCAGGGTTGCAAAAATAGAGGAAAAGCTCAACTCCATAGAAGCTTGTTTGGCTAAATTGGATAGTATGGATATCGAGAAGCTCACCAAAGTCAGTGACCACTTACCTTTCATCGAGGATACTCTCATAAACATTCTCCGATAACTCAACATAAACAACCATCAAGAAGAATCAACCACCAAAGAGCCTACACCTAAGATTATGAATCCTGAATATGTGATTTCAGTTGGCGATAAAGGAAAAAACGTTAGTGGGTCAAAATCCTTTGAAACTGAGGAAACCTCCTAACCAATCTCTACTTGGCACCACCATGATTCTCTACCTCGCAAACTTGAGTTATATATATTCGATGGACAGGATCCCGATGCATGGCTCTTACAAGCTGAAAGATACTTCAACTTGAATGGTTTTGGACCTAAAGAGAAGCTTCGCACGGCTGTAGTTTGCTTGGAGGCTGATGCTCTCGCCTAGTTCTATTATGAAGAGAGTCGAAGATCCTTCCATGGATGGCAGCAATTCAATAAGCTGCTATTGGAATGTTTCCGTTCCATCTAGGTTGGCACTTTAATGGAATAGTTTTTTGCCCTACGCTAGACGACAACAGTGGCAGAGTACCGTCGTAACTTTAAATTATTGTCCTCTCCTTTCCCTGCTCTTCCAGAATCGGTGATTGAAAATACCTTCATAAATAGGCTTCAAGACCACATCAAGGCTGAGTTGAGATTATAGGAGCCTATAGGTATGGGTTGGATCATGAAGGTGGCCCAAATGCTTTAAGACAAAAATGACCTTACTAAAAGTCACCTTATAGGAAATACTTCAGCCAGCCCCTTCGACAGATCTCGAGGAATCTCTTTTCCACCAGGTATGATGACTCTCCCAAGACCCCTCTCTTCATCTCTATTTTCTAAATTAACCCTTTCTGCTCCTGCTATCACTTCTCCCACCACTGTCTCCTCGACGAAGCAAACCTTCTCCACCAATAAAGCTACCTCAAGCATCACCATTCTACCCAAGTGCCACCGACTCACCGAAGCAGAGATGGAGGCCAAAAGGGAGAAGGGCCTCTACTTTAAATGTGATAAGCGGTACGGCCTCGGTCACTGGTGCAAGAATAAGGAGCTCCAAGTCTTATGGATGGAGGATGACGAGCCGGAGGTACTAGAGGAAGACCCTCAACAGATCTCTACCGATTCCAGCTCTTTGAGTGAACCTGAAAATATGGCATTGTCACTTTCTTCTTTAGTTGGGCTTACGGCTCCTCACTCTTTAAAACTCCAGGGATCTCTGAATTAAAAGGAGGTCGTGGTTCTGATAGATTGTGGAGCTTCTCACAACTTCATCTCCTCCACTCTCATTGCTGATCTGAATCTGTCGGTCACTCCTTCTACTATTTTCAGAGTCACCCTTGGCACTGGAGAACATATCCACTGTACAGGTATATGTTGCCAACTTTGCCTTCATCTACCAGGGGTTGATGTCATTGCCGGCTTCTTCCCTCTCCCTCTTGGGAGTGCTGATTTAATTTTGGGATACTATTGGCTCCTCTAGTTAGGAGCATCATATATGAATTAGGCTAACCTTTCCATGGAGTTTATGGTTAGTAATTGTAAGGTACAGTTGCAAGGGGACCCCACTCTATGTAAAACTCAGGTCTCTCTCCATGCTATGCACCATACAATTAAAAAAGAGAGACACAGATTCTTATTGGAATTCCAGCAACTGAGCTTAGCTAAACCCGAGCCTTTGCAAGACACTACCCACAGTCTGTCCCCTAGCTCTTTAGCATTACTCTAGGAATTCTAGGATATTTTCCATCTGCCTCCTAGACTGCCACCAACAAGGAGTAAGGATCACGTTATAATTTTGAAAAAGGGAACTTCTCCGATATCTGTCCATCCTTACAGATACCCTCATGTTAAAAAAGATAAGATTGAAAAGCTTGCCACTGAGATGTTGACAGCTGGCATTATTCAGCTAAGTCGTAGTCAATTTTCCAGTCCAGTTTTGTTGGTGAAAAAGAAAGATGGCAGTTGGCGTTTCTGTGTTGATTACAGAGCTTTGAATCGAGCTACTGTGCCAGACAAATTTCCCATCCTTATCATTTAAGAACTGCTTGATGAGCTCCATGGTGCAGTCATATTTACAAAAATTGACCTGAAGTCTGGGTACTTTCAAATTCGGATTCGTCTTGAGAGTATTCCTAAAACTGCCTTCCGTACTCACCATGAGCATTATGAGTTCTTAGTCATGCCCTTTGGCTTGACAAACGCTCCATCCACATTCCAGTCTTTAATGAATGAAGTGTTTCAACCATTCTTGAGGAAGTACGTTCTTATCTTCTTCAACGACTTCTCATCTACAGTAAATCTAAAGCTGAACATTTGGACTATCTTCAACAAGTATTCACAGTCCTTCGGTCCCATCAATTTTTTGCTAATGTCAAAAAATGTGTCTTTTGCCAACCCAGGGTTGAGTATTTGGGGCATATAATTGATGCCAATGGAGTTTCAGCCGATCCATCAAAGGTACAAGCTATGATTGATTGGCCCGTCCTTACTACTCTCTAGAACTTGGGGGTTTCCTTGGCCTCACCGGTTATGATCGGCGCTTTGTCAAAGATTATAGCAAGATTGCTTGGCCCCTTACTCAGCAACTGCGAAAAGATGCTTTCCACTGGGACTCTTCCCCCCAATCATCCTTTGGCTAGCTCAAGCAAGTTATGATAGGTCTTCTGCTGCTTGCCTTACCATATTTTATGAAGCCATTTATTGTTGAAATTGATGCCTCTAGGTTTAGTCTAGAGGTTGTTCTGATATAAGATAACCGACCCCTGGCCTTCTATAGTCAAAAGCTCAGCTCTTTCGTGCAATCCAAATATGTGTATGAAAGGGAACTCATGGCCATTGTCTTTGCTATTACAAAATGGAGGGCTTACTTAGTGGGGCAGTATTTTATGGTCCAAACAGATCAACGCAGCTTGAAATATTTGCTAGAGTAGTGAGTGGTAGATGAGGAGCATTCTAAATGGCTTCATAAATTGATGGGTGAAACAACCAAAGTCTGATGTCGCCTTGGGGTTACTTCAAAATTTATTCAAGGATTGCATATAGTGCAACCTTAGGTCGTTCTCTTTGAGGAGCTGAAAATGAAATTAAATTCCTCACTAACTAAATGCAATGTAACCTAAACTATGGAATGGGGTTTGACTTGATTAACTATCACTAAAATTGCAATGAATTAAAATAAACATAAAAGACTTGTTTTTGGTATTTTAAATTTAAAATGAGTGATATGAAATGATAGTGAGTGAATGGAATGAAAAAAACACAAGTGATTAACAATGATAAAAGCAACCCTCCAATTCAATAGCACAGGTAATCATCACTTAAACAGATATGGGAATTAGAAACAATGAACCAAGAGTTATAATCAAACTTTTAATCTAACAACCGAGCCATCTCAAATTGTGACAAAATATTTTCCAAAGTCCCTATCTACCAACTGCCACCAGAATAGTAAAATAGAACTAAAGATACTAACAACCAATACTCAATAATTAATAGAACAGAACTAAAGCCAGTAACAGATATAACGATCTAATAATTCAAGCCACCTTGAAAAATCACTAAATATTCACTAAAATCTCAATACAAAGTCTTGACCCAAAGCAAAGTAATGAAATTAAGCCATAAGCAGCACAATATCAGTTGTTAAACAATAATCCAACCACAAAAATCTTCCAATACAAAGATTTAATCAATACGTAACTCCAAATAATTAAATAGTTATCCTAAGACCTAGGAATCACTAAATAATTAAATAGGTGGAAGATAAATGCAACTTAAACTCCCCTATGAAGACTCAAGCTCCTACCATTGCCATTAAATGGAGGATCAAGACAAACTAGCCATGGAAGATGAGAATGATGGTTTGGATTTATGGGAGATGAGAAAAAAAAACGAAAACAAAATCTCTATAGGTGGAGAATGCTGCCATCAAAAATAAAAACCTTTTTCTTTTGTTTTCTGAGTTCTCCCTTTCTTTTTCAAACCACGCACACTTAAAACCCTGTTTTCTTTGTGTGTTTTGTTCCTCTCCACGTCTTTGTTTTTTGCTTGCTCCTTGCTCCCAACATTGTTGTTTTCCTCAACGCTTCCAACGTAATAGTTCCTACCCAACGACAACGTCTTGCTTTGCTTTCTAACGTCTGTGCGTTGCATTTTGGCCTTTATGTCTTCGTTTCAGCTTCCTCTCCTCAACGTCTACATTTTTGCCTTGGTCAATTGGTCTGATGCTGTGTTTTGTTCATTTCTTCTGCTGCATCGTTTTGTTCCTTGCTTCCAACGTGTGTGGGTGTTGCGTTTTGCTTCTTCTTTTTATTTAAAACAAACACACACCACCAACCTTCTTTGCTGTCTTCGTTTTCTTGCTCTCTCTGTTTGCGTTTTACTTCTTCTTCTTTCCAGCGTTGTCATTTTTGGCTTCTCTTTTCTTTGTTTCCCACTGCTGTGTCACTTTTGGCTTCTTTGGCTATCCAATGTGTTGTATCATTTTTGGCTTCTCTTCTCCAGTTGATAGCGTTTTCTTCATATATTGCTGTCGTTTTTACTTCTCTTCTGCAGCATGCTTGTTTAATGCTTTGGACTGCTACTTCTTTTACCTTTGAGTACCCTATAATAAAAATTACAAATAATATAGCATCAATTGTCCTAAAATCAATTAATCATAATTAAACCAAAATATGAGATTTTTTTTGCCCCTATCAACACAAATTAAATGTAAGGCACAATAATCAAATAATGCAATAAAGACCAATTATAGTGACCAAAACCCTTCCAAATGATTAAAAATATATACAAAATAAATTAGTTTGTCAATGGGCTGACTTTGAAATCCAATACAAGCTCGGTTCTACAAATTCAGCAGCAAATGCCTTATCTTGCCTATCTGATAACGTGACTCTCTCTACAATTTCAGCCCCGGTCTTGCTAGACTTTCATGATCTGCCAACACAAGTTGCTGCCGATACTTTTCTTGCTAATATTGTGCAAGATATCAATCAGAATTCGGCTTCTTATTCTTACTACAAATTGGATGGTGACCACCTTCGTTACAAGGGTTGTTTAGAACTACCTTTAGATTCACCTTATATTCCATTGCTGCTATAGGAGTTCCATTATAGTTCTGTTAGGGGACATGCTGGTATTCGGCGCACTTATGCCAGATTATCTGTAGAATTTCATTAGAAAGGAGTTAAAAGCCAAGTCCAGGATTATGTTCTTGCTTGTGATGTTTGTCAGCGTAACAAGTTTGAAGCTATGGTCCTGATGGATTATTACAACCTTTACCCATACCTGATAAAGTGTAGGATGATCTCACTATAGGCTTTATGGAAGGTCTTCCTAAGTCTCATAGCTCTGATTTTATTCTAGTGGTAGTCGATCGACTTTCCAAGTATGCCCACTTTATGGCCCTTAAGCATCCATTCACAGCGCCCGCAGTCGCTCAAGTATTTTTGTGAGAAGTGTTTTGGTTTTATGGCATTCCTTGTAGTATCATCTCCGATAGGGATAAAGTATTCATAAGCTTGTTCTGGTGTGAGTTGTTCACATTGAAAGGGTCCGAACTCAAGCATAGCACAGCCTACCATCCACAAACTGATGGCCAATCTGAGGTGGTCAACCGTGGGATGGAACTCTATCTTCGCTGCTTCATTATGGGCAAACCTTCTCAATGGTTTTCTTGGTTATCCTAGGCTGAATACCACTATAATACTGCTCAACATTCCTCCATCAGCAATTCTCCCTTTCAAGCTCTCTATGGCTGGTCTCCTCCTCCCCTCATCCGCTATGAACCAGGATCAGCAGCTAATGCCACGGTAGAGACTCACCTACTCACTCGGGATGCACTTTTGGGTGAGCTCAAGTCCCACTTACAGAGAGCCCAACACAAAATGAAGAAATCTGCTGATCATAAGCGTCGGGCAGTCACCTTTGATGTTGGTGATCTGGTTTATGTTAAGCTCCAGTCTTACAAATAGTCCTCTTTAGCCAAACGCATCTGTGAGAAATTAGCCCTTCATTACTATGACCGTTTTCCCATTGAAAAACGCATCGATCAGGTAACTTTTGCTTTAACATTGCCTTCTATAGCCTGCATCCACATTGTATTTCATGCATCTCAGCTTAAGAAAGCCATTGGTTCGCACCCATCCTCTCCCTCTATTCCCTCTGCCCTTACTACTCACTTGGAGTTTTTGGTTGAACCTTCTGAAGTAAGGGGCGTGCGCCCTACAACTGTGGGATTGGGAATTGAAATTCTCATTCATTGAACCTTCTAACCTGATTACCTCTCAATTTCCATCTTTCAACCTTGAGAACAAGGTCGATCTTTAGGTGGCGGGTAATGTTAGACCCCCAATCAAGGTTACCTATACTAAACATAAGGGCAAGAGAGGAAAGTTGCGGCCAGGTGGCTCTGGGTAGTTACTTAGGCCTGGAAAACAGAATATAAGTTTGTTACAATTTTGTTACACCTTAGGAGGGAGAAAGATGAGAATAAATAGGAGCTCTCTGTTAGAGAAGGGGGATGAGAATTCTCTACTGGGTATTTCTTTTGGGAGAGAATTGGAGACTCTCTAATTGTCCTTGTTGTTCAGTTCTCATTTCAATTAATATACAATCTATTCATTGAGGTTGAGATTACGGGTCCTATCATATTTTTGGCACACTTGACAAAACTTAGGTCTCCTGTACAGAACTTTGGGCAAAAGATGTCATTAAGTATTTGCAGTCTTTGCTGGATGAATTCTTGTCTGGAAATAATTCTTATTCTGCTCCACATGGTAGATGTTAGCCCGAGTCTCAGTTCCTATTTTGTGGCGTCAAAGCACCAAAATCGAGGTATTTTTAAAATAAAAATAATTATATATATAATTAATATTGAAATAAAAAGAATTTAATTCCTTTGTGGGAGCAAAAACAAATACAAAAACAATTAAAATAAATAACCTAGAATAAATTTGATATGAAAATAAATTAAAAGAAGTCATGAAGGGTAATATAAACAATTAATAATAAAATGAAAAGTCATAAAATAAGGACTAAAACAAATAAATCATCTTATGAATTTTTAAATAAAAAGGAGAAGAAGAAGTAGCAAAAGTCACGGGCATGACTTTTATTCTCACACGACTCTTAATGAACAGTTGCGGAAATGCATGGTTCGTCGCGATCGTGCTCTTTCCTATTAAAACACAAAAGTTGCGATCGTGCACAAATGGTGAACAATAGCAATTTTCACATATCAACTTTAAATCTTCATATCTTTTAATCCTAAAGTACAAAAATTACAAACTTTATATCATTGGAAATCGAAGAGAAAGATCTACAACTTTTATGAAGACACTTTTGTCAAATTCTTCCTAGATCAATACAGCTTATTCCTTGAAATTTTAGATCACATTTTATACCCTTTTTCCTCTTTTCTTTCTACTGTCAATAAATATGACTATTAGCTATAACCAAAAGACCCGAATCCAACATTTAAATTCATACATACAAAACTCCCTTTAAACAATTTACTTAAAGAAAACCCATCAAAAGATCATCACACAACCAATAATCTTATTTCCAACACAAAGCCATCTTAATAGAAGGGAAAATTTTGCGCATATAAAAAAGAAAATCTTTGCAACTTTCACTATCAATTTTCAACAAAACAGAGTTGATGCACATCTTCATATTACATATTAGAAGCCACTTTAGTAGCATAATACAAAATAATAAAAAATTACAATCTTGAGTGCTCATACATGATATGCTTCTAAGTACCAAAAGTCTCTAGACTAACTAGTTACAAAGGTCTGAAATTCTTGGAGTTGCCAAGCTTTGCAAGGGTTCAGTGATCTGCTTTGTCTATACCTGAAGAGTGGAAAATTTATGGAGTGAATTGGGAAGCTCAGTGGCTAATAGGTTTATAGCCCGCAATAACGAACCACAATCACACAATCAAGTTCATATTTATATATACATGTTACAATTTTGGACTTAGCAAATCACACTATCCACATTTCAAAACCTTGAGAATTTCATAGACCAGAACACATTATCTCACAAATCAGATCATATGCTTCATTTAATCATCAAAAAATAACACTAAATTATGCTCCATATTCAACAAATTAAGATGCAATGCACAAACATAATGGTTTGAGAGAATCCCATGAAACAGAATGGCGAAACCGAAGTTTACACTATGAACAGAATGAGTCCATTTTTTGGAGCTCATATGTCGCAAGAGGGTAGCTGGGAGAAGGCTTTTAGTCAACATGCTCGTGACGAACAGAATGGTATCTCTCTTACCCACATAAGTAGATTTTCTGATGCATACATATTTCATAACATTTTCATATATTTCACGCTTCTTCAATTTTTCTATTTTTGCATCAATACTAAAATATAGTTTCTTTCAAAGTAGACATGACAACAAATTCATAAGAAAAATTTCCCACATTCACAATGAGTAAAAGCAAGCATTTAAATACACATACAAACAAATAATTTCAGTGCATCATCACAAAAACTATAAACATATTACTCACCTATTTATTTGATATTCCCAAGTTCAAGTTTGTCTTTCCTCTCGTTCTTGATTTCGACCTTCTTGATGCCCTTCACACAAACATATTTTCATTTAATCATCATACTCAAATTATGCTTCCATAAATCTCTACTATCCAAAAATGAGCTTAGACTTAATATACTCGTGATTTATCTAACTATAAGAACTAAGATCTAGTTAAAGGTTCATAAAATTCTAAAAACATCAATCTCTTGCTCCTCTTCTTTCTTCATCTTTATTTCAGTTCATAAAAACCTAGTTTCTCTAATTTCTTCTATCAAAACAAGAAAAGAAGATAAAGGTTACCGAAAATGTAGCTGAATCTTCTTCTTCTACTTCTTATCCTCTTTTTCTTTCTTTCGTTCTTCTCCTTTTCTGTTTCAGTTTCTACTTATCTTCTTTTACTTCTTTCTACATTTTTCTTCTCTTTTTCTTTCTTTTTTCCTTACTATACACAACTCTCCTCTCTTCTTTATCTAGTTTCTTCTAGGTTCTTCTTTTCTTTCTTTCTTAACCTCACGAAAACGTCTCTTTTTTTCTTACTGTTATTATTATTTTCTAGCACCTCACTCACGCATCCCTTTATTTATTCTTCTCTTATTAATCTAAAACAACTCTATTCTTACCCTTCAATATTTACTCTAGTACATTCTAACCCCTTCACTTCATTCTAACACTTCCATTTAATCCATGCTACCATATAAAATAAAAAATATTCATAAATAAATTCCATAAATTTCTAATTCAAAATTCTAATTTTTACTTGCGACTAATCGCCAACAAATTTCTCATTTAATAATTCTAACTTCTAAGAAAAGTTCGGGTCCAACAATTCTCCCCCTTAAAGAATTTTTTCCTTGAAATTCTTACCAACATACCTTGTCAAGGTGATACGATACTCTCAAAACATTTTTATCTTCTACGTGCTATTCCATATCTCTTTAGCGTTGATCCACTTAATTCTTCTGTTTTTCTTGAGTCGTGTAGATTCTACTACAAATCACTTTTCACATCATATTCAATTATTTGCTTGCATTTATCACACACAATCACTTTCACATTTCAATTTTTATTAGACCTACGTTCCTTTAACAATAACAACAACAACACCTCAAATTCATGAAGCTAATAATATAAGTAGGCTACTTTGCACTAAACAAAATTCATGTACTCTCTATAGCATATTTAACTTCTTATGCCTGGATCCTATTTCTAACTGACTCTAATAGTTACTTCTGATTTGTTTAATAGTCATTCATTCCCAAATATGGAACATTTAATTCATACGATATGATTTGATAAAACATCTATATCACAAGAAGGTATTTCACCTCAATCATCTACACTGTTTCCATAATCTTTATCAATCAACTATATTCATCATTACTATTTCAGCCATTTTTAATACCTTAATCAGATCAATTTCAATTGTTCATGATATTTCAATAAATTCAATTGTTGTCACACTTTAGATGATCAGTATAATAGAAACATATTTTCAACAGATCATCAATTAATATTTCATGCTAATGATACTTCAATCACAATTGATTATGAACAACCTCTAGATATTCTACGATTATTTAAAGTTACTTCTCTGTAGTAGTTACCTTTTCAACATAACCACCTAATCCCATACTTCCATTGCGTTACTCTAATTCATTCAATAATTTTAACTATAGGGATCATCGATTACTTCCTATACCATATCCAAATATGAATTTCAATCACATTATCCACCAATGCAACCACATTATCAAATATACACTCATAATAACTGATCAACATAACCTTGAGAACTTCTACATATATCATTATCATTTATTTCATCTTCCATACATACGTTCTTGAGAAATTCAAAATTATAGACACTTAACCATCTTGAAATTCTAATCTCAAATCCACTAACACAATCTTATACTAAATCATAACCCTTATCACATTAATTAACAATCATTTTAAATTCCCAGTTTAACCCTTCAATTCCACTTTGTTTGTACACTTTAAATCTTTTCATTTCTACCTATGCCTCTATTTTTTTCTCAGTCAATTTATAAAAATATATTCACATCCATACCAATTTAAGTACATATCCACAATAAAATTTCATCACCATATTCGCTGACATAACCATAAATACTGAATTTATGTCTAACATATCGGATTATGTAGTATTTCTTATTTCTAGATATCCATAAACTTCATTATCTTACACTCTGATAAATCACCATTCTTCTCATTGTTTCTAATAGCTCAAACTCTTAATGAAAGTCTATACGTGTGACTCATACGGTTGCAATTACTGGGATTCTATACTCATTAATGTCCTTCTCTAATGGTGGGGAATCAGGTGCAGCAGATCCTTGCAAAAACTCCTCGTGTTCTTTTACGAGGTGGCATTTTACTCCTTTAATCTAAACATTATCCTTAATCTTACTTTTCATTTTAATCTTATTTCCAACATGTATGCATGATATGCATGTCACTTACTGCAATCAATAAACTCAAGAATGCAAACAAATAATTTAACAATACAACACTTTAGGACACACCATATATTTCATAGTATAATATATTCTAAGCCTAGGAATCCTTAGAAACCATAGGCTCTAATATCAAAGATGTTGGTCCCAGGTCTCGGATCCTATATCGTTGCATCAAGGCGCCAAAATTGGAGAATTTTTAAAATAAAAATAATTTTATATAAAATTTCAAAAAAAGAATTTAGTTCCTTGGTGAGAGCAAGAAAAATACACAAATAATTAAAATAAAATAGAATAGAATAAATTAGACATGAAAATAAATTAAAAGAAGTCACGAAGGGACCCTTTTTAATATAAATAATTAATAATAACATAATATAATATAATGAGACGTCAAAATGAGGAGTAAAACAAATAAATAAACTTATGAATTATTGAATAAAAAGAAGAAGCAGAAATGGAAGAAGTCACGACTGTGCATAAAATTTGTCACAGCCGTGACAGATAATGACAAAGGGGAGTCGCGATCGTGCTGAGGCACGATCACAACTTTTGATGTACAGTAGCTAAATTTCGAGGTTTGTCGTGATCGTGCTTAAGCAGGATTGCGACTTTCCAGCCGCCCTCACCAACTTTAAAACATCATAACTTTCTACTCCAAGGTTCAAAAATTACAAACTTTATGTCATTAGAAAGCTAAGAGAAAGATTTTTTGTAAAGAAATTTTATCAAATTATGCCTAGATCAATACAATTTATTCCTTGAAGTTTCAGATCACATTTTATCCCCTTTTTCCTCTTTTCTTTCTACTTATATATATATACACACACAATATCACAAGAACCAAATCCAACAATCATAGATTGTACTTACATAACTCCCATTAAAGCAATTTCTTCAGAAAAATCAATCCAAAGGTCTTCCAACATCTAACAATTTTATTACCAACACAATACCATCTTAACAAAAGAGAAATCCTAAACATATACAAAGAGGATTTCTGCAACTTTCACTATCATTTTTCAACAGAACAGAGTTTTTTTTTTTGCACAACTTCATATTACATGTCCAAAGCCACATCAATAGCATAATATAAAATAAATCATAAATGTTCATGCCTTATATGCTTCTAGAGTGCCATAAGTTTCTGAACTAACTAGTTATACAAGACTAAAATCTCAAAGTTGCCAAAGCTTTACAAGGGTTTCAATGATCTGCTTTGTTTGTACCTGAAAAATGGAAAATTTTGTGGGGTGAGCTGGCAAGCTCAGTGACTAATATGCTTATAGCTATTGGTGACGAATCACATGTATATATATTTTTAAGTATGTGTTTTGTGAACTGACTTCATACTGACTTCCTATATATATATATATGAAGTCAGTTCACAAAACACATACTTAAAATTTCAGTCACATAAATTATATGAAATATCTTTGTTTTCAATCATTATCATGAAACATTTAATCATATATCATGCTTAGCAAATTTCAAAAAATGCACAGACAATATGGCTCGAGAGAATCATATGAAACAGAATGGCAAAATCGAAGTTTACACCATAAACAGAATTAGTCCATTTTCAGAGCTCATATGCCACAAGTGGGCAGCCTAGAGAAGGCTTTTGGTCAACGTGCATGTGACGAACGAAATGGTATCTCTCTTGCCCACATAAGCAGATTTTCTGATGCACACTTATTTCATAACATATTCATATTTTCGTGCTTCTTGAATTTTCTATTTTTCAACAATGCAAAAGCAGTAGAATTCTTACATAACAATCATGATATTACATTCACATAATATTTTTCCCACATTCACAATAAGTAAAAGCAAGCATTTAAGTACCCATACAAACAAATAATTTTTAGCTCATCATCACAAAAACTATAAACATATTACCCACCTATTTACTTGGTATTTCCAAGATCAAGTTTGTCTTTCCTCTTGTTCTTGATTTCGATCCTCTTAATGCCCTTCACATAAACATATTTTCATTTAATCATCATACTCGAATAAAGCTTCTATAAGCTTAAATGTCCATGAATGTGCTTAAACTTAACCTATTCTTGGTTTATCTAACTAGAAGACTAAGATCTAGTTAAAGGTTCATAAAAATCTAAAAACATCAATCTCTTGTTCCTCTTCTTTCTTCATCTTTATTTCAGCTCATAAAAACCTAG
>JAOTAY010018118.1:0-14399 GCA_025629805.1 Erythroxylum baracoense
GCCACAGTGGAAAGAGCTTTCTCCGCAATGAAAATTATCAAGAGTTCACTTCGTAATAAAATGGGAGATGACCTATTAAATGATTGTTTAGTGTGTTACATTGAAAGAGATGTATTTGCAAATATTGACAATGATCTTGTTATAAAAAGATTTCAATCTATGAAAAGTAGGCGAGGATCATTGTAATTTTAACTATTTTATATTTTTAATAAAACTTAATTTTTTATTTAGTTTTGATATGAAAATTTTTGTGAAATCTATATTTTATTTGGGCCCTCCAATCATAAATTTCTGACTCCGTCACTGGATTTGGCCTTATAATTTTGTGAGATGATCCCAAATCTCAAATTTTGTTGTCTTTGCTTCTATCACGAACAAAATTTAGCTCCCACTATTTCACATGAATAGTACTTGTATGTATGAATAGTACCCAAACGTATGAATAGTTCTATATATGTGAATAGTACCGTATGCATATGTATGAATAGTGCCGTACACTTGAATTACAATAACTGCACAGTTTAATGTAAAAATAATACATGAATAGTTGTCACCTTTTGTGGTTACTGTTTACCAACTTTTACTGTGCTCACCTGAACTCCGAACAAATTATGCCAAAAAATTCGTTTGTAATTTTCTCATCTCGCTTTGATACCACTTGTTATAAAAATTGACCGGATTAGAGCAGATTTGTAGCTAAATAAGACTGAATGAATAGTAATGAACAGACATATTTTACATAAAAAAATACTAAATCAGGGTAAAAATCACGGACAAAGATAGAAAAATTTTACTACTGAAAAACTGAAGAATTACAAAGAGAAAAATTAAACCCACAAAAATATACATAATATTTTTATCTTTCTCTCTTTTTTCTCTTTCATCTCACGTTTCTCTTTTTTTATTTTGCTTGTTGTTTTGCCCATATATTCTCTTATGGGCAGGAGAATGAAGATATGAAAATATGATTGGCCAAATTGGCCATCCCTATTGTTATTTTATTAGACATAGTAGGCATTAAATTCGGTGCCTATTAGGCACAATTGTTCACAACAGAAACATCGTTATTCTCAGGCCACATGCCCATTGATAGGCTCAGAAAGAAAACGGCTTTCATGCTGTGGTACTTTCTTCTCATTTCTGTTCTGGTTTAACCCATATATCTATCTGAGATCTTCAATATTCTTCTTACACTTTGAGGTTGGTATATTCTAAAGTTGCTGAGACAGCTTTTAGACCTTATGGCTGTGGCGAGAAATGTGTAATTCTTTTTTTATTGGTCCGAGTTGCTTGCTACTAATAGTCTTGTTGCAAGTTTAGTTCCTTCCCCTTCGCTGCTTTCATATATCCACAATCCTAACAACATTAATTGTCGTTTTAAAATCTGTTGGTGTACTGAGGTCTCTGACCATTCTATAGATCATCAAACCACTCGCTGTTCTTGAGTTGCAACTAATTACTGCTTGTAGGATGCTTCGGTTATACTCGATAAGATATGATGATGGCCAACCTTCCATGAAGACAAACTTATCAAAGGACAAGTATGGTCAAAAACCTTTTCGCTTTTGTTTGGTTGAATTTAGGATGAAGCTTTTTGTTATATTGATAATAGTTTACTTCAAAAGGACAGTAAAATTAATTTCAAAAATAAATATTAAACATATAAAAATTTAAATAATATTATATAAATCTTAAAATAATTGTAAAGATGTGTTTGTGAATATTGTGAGAATTATGTGTAAAACATAAGGATAAAAGGGACTAAAAAATAAGTTCATTAATTGATATAAAAAATCTACATAAAAAAGTACTTTTTTGAAAAGCTCCAAATTAACTGTATTTTAACTTTAAAAAAAGCTATTTTTATTCTAAAAGTACTTTTGAAGTTTATAACCAAACACTTATTTTTTCTTTAAAATAACTTTTGCGGTAGAAAAAAGTACTTTTCCACCTGTCAAAAGCTGAACCAAACACACTCAAAATGAGAGATGGGAAACGAGAAATGTGGAATTAGAGATGAGACTTGATCATTCAGTAATCTGCTATCTTTATTGGAACACAAGTCATGGTTAATTGGTCTATGTTGCAGCTTTTATCAAGCAAACTGACATCATTTCCCCTTGTTCTACTATGTCACAGGTTTACAGTTTAACCCGATGCAATCGGTTTTTGATTGTGGAACTCTGTAACCCAATTTGTGCAACCTGAAACCCAGTTTGGTCTTATTTTCAGTTTCTACTTCGAAGAGGATCAAGTTTGATTCATCTGAACTTGAACTGAAAGTTCTTTCTGGCATCTTTCCTTCCTTACTAGTCTCCACTATTTGGTAACATACAGCCTCTTTTTCGTGCCTTCGAAACCAACACAAATCAAAAGTCAGGTCCCTATTGAGTCATCTGGCTCACATTATCAATGCCATTGTGATCGCTGGATCATCAAAATATTTCTTTAACAGCAAGCTGAACCTATTTTGGCTTTTAAAGACAAGTTACTGATGTAGCAGAATAATGTGAAGTTTCGGTAATGGAATAGGACAGAGTGAGTAAATTTGATCATATGCCAGCATCCAGACATATAAACCAAAGCAACTATCAAGTACAAAACTTATCTCATGTAAGCATCAATTCCATTTCACTAGAAGATTGAAATTAGAACCAAAATCAATGTAGTTCCAAGTTGAACTTCAAGGGGAACAAGGTTTTCCTCCTCATGTACCAAGGGAAGGCGCTGGAGTCGACACTGGGGGGCCATATGAATATCTCCATTGATTGCACGCTGAGCATTTATCCAAATTTACACAGTTCTCCAAGGTACAAAATTTGCAGCACCACGTTTTGTTCATGGCATAGAAATCTTTGGGTTTCTGCGTCCCACAAACACCACATATTGGAGCTAATGGCTGCAGCAATCCAATATTGTAAACATGCAAACATCCAATAAGTCCTACTAGGAATGAAAGCACAAAATGGAGATAACATGTTTCTTTCAGCAAATAAATGTGGTTTATAATGCATGACATCACTCGCAAAAAGGAAAAAGCCAGAAAGAGAGGAGTGACAGAGAGAATAGGAAGTTTAACAAAATGGGAAACAGCAACTTCCCTTGTAAACATGTTTTACAGGTGGCTGACTGACTTCTATGGATCCATGGAATAATCAACTTCCAGTTAAACGTATACATTCTATAACTTTAAGATCACTTTCGAGTAAAATGCTTGTCCTCTTGTACATAGGATATCACATGTAGCATTGTAAGGCTGAACACTCTATTCAAATCTACTCGTCATATAATTGAAAGAAGATATCCAGACAACTGATAGACATATAACCAATTAAATGTATGCAACTGGACAATCAAGAATTTACTGGATTCAGTAAGGTGCATGTTCCACATTCCCACACTGCAGGGTCCGCTGGATCACAAGCTGCATCATTATTAACTGAGGATCCAGGAAACAGATTATTAGTAACATCCTCAAAAATAGCTGGTATAGCAATTATTGAATCTGAAGAAAGATTTCTTATGTGCTGTACGTGCTCTCTTTTTTGAGTTGCTGCCATGATCAAGAACAGGTTCAGAAGTTGAAGTATCTGAAGACAGTTTTATGATATTGAGCGCTGAATGACTACTGGAAAACGAAGTAGTTGCATTATCATTGTCATGATTTCTTTTTCGAGTATTTGATGGCTCTGCGACTCCTGTTGGTTGATTTTTATCTATGGAGTCTTCAGAAATATCAAAGCCATTTTCTCCATCCACATACACCTCAGCAGAATGAGAACCACACCATATGTCGTCCTTTAACCTCCTTTCTGCAGCCATAGCAGCAGCTTGAATTGGACTGAGTGCTTCCATAATGGTGCTATCACCGCCTAGCCTTTTAGGTCCAGATGATAGTATAGATCCCAATTTAGCTCTCTTCTGGGCTGCAGCTGCAGCAGTTTTCCGAAGAGATGAAAGAGGAGGTTGACATGAAAACCCACCTAAACGCCTACCTGGAAGATCAAAGCCCTCTTCTGTTCCACTTATTCCTTTGGAAATAAGTTCTTCACATTCCTGTCAAAAGTAGCAAAGCCTGTGAACAAAAGGAAGCTGCTAATGAACTCCCCTATTTAAACTTGCCATTTGAAAAGACAAAGGAGATCAGAAGAACCTTTCTAAGAAGAGCACAACGCATACACATATCACCAATTTGTTTTATAAAATAAGGGGGAAAAGGTAAAGACCTGTCTGAGTTCATCCCAGAGTTTGTAGAAATTGGCATTATGAGGACCATAAACATTATGACAAAGCTCATGAAGCATTGTATCAAGGACCTGATCAAATGGATAGAAATCCCAATCCCTGTTTGGTCTACGAAGTCTCAGCTTCACGTTCAACCCATGTCCTACGTTCAAACCCAGAAGAGCTGGGTTCTTTGGACTACAGTTCAATCAAACAGATGAAATCGTCATCAGTTAAACTGCCTGAAAGTTGAAACAGCACAGATAAAATAGCATTTTAACACCCAACACTAAGTTTGATTAAATTTAAACAAGTCACTGAATTCATAACTTTCAGGGACATGTAGTTCATTGACCCAAATCACTATCTTGGTTAAACAAATCAAAATTCCAAATTCCCAACAACAACAACAAATGAAAAGTCTCAGTAACTCCAAGTTTACGACTTAACATAAAAATTTGGAGAACTTTTACAATTTCCCATTTCTAATTTCTAATTATATAGCCTTATATCATGCTTGAAATCTCTTTCTAACAGAACATTCATTTCGATATTGATCAACCAAATGGGTGATAAAAATAAATAAATATTCTTTTTACGAACTTTCTCATACTATACAATAAACCTAAAAAATCCTACAGAAAGAATACTGAATACCCAAAAAATGATAATAAAGTACCACATTTCGGAGAGAATCTTAACACGCCATTTTCGTTTACGCATGATAGGTTGGACCTGTTTGGCTATTTTCTCAAGAAATTTCTTCGCGTCCTCTTCCCCTGGTTTTCTCTTTAGGGCCCTGATTTCCCACACTTTATTTAAATCCCCCAAGTTCATATTTTTCTCCACCTCTGTCTCGATTTTACCAATCCAAAAATGAAAACCCTCAAAGTCAAATAAAACCCACCAAGGATTTTGTATTCCCAGAATCACGTGCCCATCTGAAAGAGAGAAAGATTGAAAAGTTTGTCTTTGAGAAGAACTGAGAATCGGTTTTTGGTTACTTCCTCCTACGAGATCTTTTAGACTTTAGTTTGTCGAATAAGAGGTTGGCGGGAGTTTGAACATCTCCCACGTTTTGCCTTGATAGGAGAAATAATAAGTTGCTTAATAATTACCATTGGAAGAGGAACGCAACCATTTTTTCTTCTCTTTCTACTTCTTAACTCTTTCTTTTACCTTTCTCTGCATTTTTTAATTGTAATAACCCCAAAATTTCAAAATTAGTAGACTCTAAATTGTTCTTAGAAGTTAGTTTGTAATTACCCCAAAATTTCAAAATTAGTAGACTCTAAATTGTTCTTAGAAGTTAGTCGTATTGAATTGGTATTAGAACTCAAATAGCTGTAAGAAAATCATCAAAGCATTCAAACTGAAGGTGATGATGAGAAAAAAATGCATTACAAGATAGACAGTTAATATGCCTATACCTTAATTAGTATATATTTTGACTTGACGTTATTGTTCTAAAACCTAGACCCCCAAATTATTTTCCTACAAAAGTATTAAAACTGTTCATATAATTCTTTTTTATTATGTTGTGCATTTAAATCATATTTCTATAAACTTTGAAACTTCGTGATTTCATTCAAATTTGTTGCAAGCATAGTGAAATCTGTGAATGAATTTTGCAGAATTTTATAATTACAAGCTTTTTCATTACGGTCATATTTTTTGTCTTCATTATCATTATTTTATATGCTTAAGTTGTACTATAATTTGAATTTACAAGAAAGGAAACGCTACCATCTCACCAAGTTTGATAGGAAATTACGAATTTTACATAACTTGGAACTCAAATTACAAAATTTGTGGGATTTAATGCAGAGCAGACAAGTAGCTACACACGAACATTACCAGTTTGTTTTGCAACTCAATTCTCACTTTTTTAATCAAATTCACACCACTTCCCCGACGCAAGAAAATTCAAAAACTTTCTGCTCCTGAACTAATAAAGTTGATTCTTTTGGCTGATTGTAGCTGTGATCGTGTGTTGGGTAGAAGTCTGGTTTGTGCCTGTGACTGGTTTTAGAGGTTATAAACGATGATGGGTGTAGCAATAGTATTGGATCTGTTAAAGAAAAATCCAAACCTTTGCTCACCCCAGTTTTCTACTTCCTCTACCCTCTCCGCTGCCTCCGCCTCCGTCGCCACAGCGGCCTGTATCCCTTTTGCCTCTAGATTCTTATACGGGTACTCTCTCTTTGCTGAGTGAATTTTAATGGGCTTACTTGGAGGATATCAATATCAATATCAATATCAATATTTTTATTTTTTTTGTTTTCTGCGTGATCTTGGACGGATTTTAGTTACCATTTAGCTGATTGAATTAATATGCTATTTTTTTTACCGCACGTAGGTCGATCGTCTAGTTCGGGATATTATGCTGTTTTAGTTGTTGATTAGGAACCCAGATAGATTTTTTGAATGTGCATAACTACATATGTTTACTCCATCAAACTAAGTTTCTGCGATAACTTGTCCAACAAGTGGCTAACCAAACGTCAATTCATTTGGAAATATAGCTTCATGATCGGTGTGTTAATCCTCTGCTTAGAGATGAATGAATTTGTAGTCAGTTTTTTTTTTGTTTTCCATAGGTTGATTTTCATAGTGGTACTACCGGTTATCCCCGGATATCGGTTGCTTATTGTGATGGCGCAGCACTAGCTGATGATTACATTTCGAACATACGAAGAGTTTCTGGCCATATTTTAAGCATGAATGTTTGAGATACTCTACCAAGGAGTACCCATTTGAGTTAAAAACCTGTCTTTTCAGCTTTTGAGTGGGAGGAACTGGTTATTACTTCCTTGAGGTCATTTTTTCTCTACTATCTGCCTCTTTTGGAGCCTCGTGTAATTTCAGACGAGGAGGATGATGACTTCCTGCAAGAGACTCAAGAAGAGCAGAAAGTAGATTTAGTGGTTCCCTTTAAAAGATCATTAAAGCAAATTGTTCGGGAGGTGAGTTGTCCCTTTCTCCATCCTCAGTTCTTCTGAGGGCTAATCACTAATTTATCACATTGCCCTCAAGTCTGCTTTTCTCACTTGATAGCATGCCAGTTATTACCACATCATGCTGTCGAGGCCCTTTAATTTACCAATTTTTTCATACTTATCAGGTATTTATCCTTCTTCACTCTTTCTAATTACTGAAACATCAAAATCTAGCATTTGCTTTTCTTGATCTGTATTTAACTTAAGACTTGTTTATTTTTGAAATTTGCATAATTCATTATTGAACTCGTAGAGTCGTAGTATTGATCTTCATTATAAATGTTGAAGTTGGCTAGCTTTAGAAAACAGGAAAGAGCCGAGAAGGGTTGTTCTTTCGCAAATCACCACTCTTCATGGAACAGTTCAGGGTCTATTTTTACTAATCTATAGGTTAGTGCCATTTCAGACAACCGTTGTAACTAAAAGGCGGGTTCTGGAAAAACTTGCAGTCCATTATGTCTCACAGCGAATAGCATGGAAACTTCTGAAAGGTACTTTCTTTTTGTATCATATCGTGCTATTCTTGTCATTCACAGGACATAGAAGAAGAATAAAGGATACGGAGGAAGAGATAAAACACTTCTGGCTTCTATTAGGAACAGTAACACAATTTTAAAATTTGGCCAAGTGTTTGTCTTAGACATTGCATGTTGATGGTAATATTCACAGATATTCCTAGATCAACCACACGAAAAGCAGGAAGAGGACTGCCTACTATGGTTTACATATTCAAAGTTAGCAGAACAACTTTCAGATCAAAATTTTGCCTTTATTTCTTCTGTGTCTGCAATGGTATTTAGTCTACTCTATTTGTCTCCTAACTACTTCAGTTCTGTCTTTAAGCAGGACAATTTTTAGGAGTTGCTGCATCGTGGATTGTCCAAGTTGGAATTGAAATTTACCGGTTCTTTTCTGGCATTTCAAAATCTGATAAAGAAAGCACCACTGTAAGCAAATCGCAAGAAGTTAGAATTCTTGGAAAGAAGGTTACAGGGGTTACTATTAGGTGCAGTGCTTCATTAGTTTTTGCTTCAATTGGAGCTGGAATTGGTGCAACTTTAATTCGGCCCTCAACTGGTCAATGGATTGGTAAAGAAACTTCCAGCAGTCCATTCTCCGATATAACTTTTATGACATATTTGTCAGTAATTTTAGAAGCATCTTGGAATCCATGGATCTGATACACAAAGTTTTCTGCAGGTTGTGCTGCTGGGGACTTGGCTGGGCCTGTCATTGTCTACCTGGATAAAGCATTTCATGGTGAAGTTTAGAGTGCAAGGAAGCAAAACGAAATTTATTTCTGGCACCTTTTCAAACCCTCCTTCCTTGACTTTTGCAATTTCTAAGCATATGCTAATATTTTTTTCATTTACATGTGTAGTTAATTGGAATTGCATAACACTGCGTTTAATTGTTAGATATACTAGCCATTTATCTTTGAAGCTCAGACTTTTTCTTTATCATGAGGAGCTCACCCTTTGAGGTCATTATCATTCTCCTTGTGCTAGTAAAACCTTAATATTTCCTCTATTGTTAATGAAGGGTTGTAATTTTATTGTCTCTGTAGCTGTGTCATCCTACCAGAATTTGTTGAAACTCCATGTTTATACTATTATCTGTTCATGCTGAAAGCATAACTTGTTAGCATGCGTAACTTGTCGTGATTTCATAAGTTTAATGTCTGTATAAATATTCAAATGTTGGAATTCTTGGCAACTGTACTTTCGCATCCAATAAGTGCAGATGCGAAAAAGGCCATGTCTGAAAATAAAATCCAAGTGAAGAACCTCTCTAACTCAAGATCAAACTCAAGCTCAGGTGTCCCATATCATCACTACAGCTATCACCCCAACACCCAACAGCACAGCCAAGAACCTGTGATGGGGAGTGTCAATTGAAACGGTCCCCACAGGTATATAACCTTTGGAGAGTAGATGGTTTATAGATACATAGATGAACACCCCACATGCCAATCCCATTGATATAGCAAATATCCAATCTGCCACAGGACCCTGTGTTGTGGCATCTATAACAATCCCAATAGCCACACCAATTGGGCTTGAAATGGCAAATGCAAAGGCATAGGCCGTACATGACATTAAGGGTCGATCGGGGATCATTCGTAGGAGAGCTATTCCCATTGCAATGGCTGCAAATATCTTGTGTAAACAGATTGTCCATAAAGCTTTCCAGGCGTCACCCTTCGTCTCTGCTACTCCAATTGCAATGCCTTCGAAGACCGAGTGGAAACACAAAGCAATTATCAACAAAATGCTGTCCCCAAATGAACTGACCGCTGAAAGTGAAGATTTTGTAGACGCAGCGTCCTTGACGTTTAATCAGCAAGCTTTTATTAGTAAGATGGCACATCATTTCAAAACGGTCATTAGTACACTAACGAAGAGACAACAGTAAGACAATATCCTACCTGAAAATGAGACTGTGAACCATTGTTGGGAGTTCTTTCATGTTTTGTATCCCCTGTGATGGAAATAAAGTTATCAAGCTAATAACCAAGTTCTGTTCATGGAGACTATTTATCAATTTTTGGAACCTTTATTCTATTATGCTAAGATTGTCCATTCCCTTAGATTTACGTCACAACAAGAATGTTAGTTCTGTAGTCGAATCAAATTTTCAAATACTGTAATCTTTTCATAATTTCAAATCGCTAGTATTTACCTCTTTTACCTGCACCTCAACTAAACCAACTTCTTGCAAAGATAAGGACTCAAATATATGACCGTCATTTCCTGAGGACAAAGCTTTTTCCCAAAGATAATTACAACCACCAAAAAAATTTCTTAACAACTTTTAGCATCTAAGTAATCGGTTTGCTTCTTCCAACATTAGAACAGTTAGCAGTATCAAATTACCGTCTTTTTACTTTTAAGAGGTTACCGTCTTAGAACCAGTTGCTCCACCGACTTGTGGAAGTATAAAACAGAACACCGCAATTAGTCATGCAGAGAGGGAACAAATTGATCTAATTCTCAACATCTTTAACCTGAACAACGCACCTTGAAGCTCCACATCTCCTTTAACGTCACTGGTCCTCCTTCTATACACATAAGAAACCAGACAATCTGCGAGCATCGTCAACAAGTATCCAGAGGAAGCCAACATGAAGGCAAAAGGGTAAGATTTACTAGTCAAGTCCAGAAAGGTTTCATTAGCATCACTCAGGAAATGCATCAAAGCAGTCCCCAAGAATACTCCCCCAGCAAACTGAGTCCCCATCACCAAGAATCCTTCATTCCACTTCAAGAAGTATGGTGACACCCCTGCAATAAAGGTCCCTGCAAAGACCACAACCAAACACCATATCTTTGCCAGGATTAAGGATTTCGAGCGAAGATTCACGTGGGTTTCATCACCGCCATCACGGTCGTCGTCATGGCCACCACCGTGTGCTGCAATTAGGAGGAGCAGAGAGAGGAAGAGAGAAAGAGAGAAGAGAAAACGAGACATGGTTTAAAAGTTACGGCCTCGCAACAATAGAAAGATTTACATGTAGAAAAAGGACATGGAAGCAGTTTGTACTACAAAGACTAGTCATTGTGGTTGTACTACAAAGATTCGTCGTTGTGGGATATTTTTCCAAGGCACTCTTGTGCCTTAGGAGAAGGGTCTGCATCGACAGCTCATTTATCTGAAACTGGTCATTACTAAATAGCCTATTTATGATAAATGGAAACACCTACCAAAATACAAAAATTAACCAACCTTACCAAACAGTAGAGCTATAAAAGCTATGTACTCAACATGTATCACAAACATACTCCAATTTATGCGTCATAGTTTTTGACGCTTTCTCGCCGAAAATAAGACAAAAGATGGCTGTCCTGAGCAATCGTCCGTGCCATTTAAAGGCATTCTCTCTATAGTTTCCAATGCTCAAATCACATATGATAGAAGTTATTTAGGATAGGCCTTGTTTAAGAATTTCTACAACTCCTTCACATACTACGGAAAAAAGTTGATCGATATTCGTTTGAAAAGATTATATATTTTTTAAATATGAAATAATTGATTAATGGAGTTACAAAAAAATACTGTATAAGGGGAGGAGACCACATCTGTAATCGCCTTATATATACCAAGCCAGTCTATAGCAAATCACCTATCAGGCATACAACGCAAAAACAAAAGGATCAAGTACAGTTGTCATATATGTCATCTAGCCGTCATATTTGGGGTCAGTCGATACTCCTCTTTCCTAGCCACAATGCTTGCTCTAATCTTGTTCAGAATGTTGTATGCTAACTGATATTTATCAGTTTCTACCTGTGTGTACAATCTGGAGTTTCTTTCTTTTCAAAGAAAATAGATAGAATGAATGAAAGCAGCTTTAAACAATAAGGCATTTTCTTTATCTGGTTGAGTTCGATAAATATACCAATTCAACGTGATTTGCCAGTCATATACCGAATTCTCAGCGACCACCATATGTTGGATATACTTATTTACTCCAAACTGTTGAGGAATACACACAAGAAAAGTACAAATGGTTACAATCTTCGTCAACTGCATGGCACAACACACACTCCTTATCTTCCGGATTAAACCAACGACAACGCAATCGATTTTAATCGTCAACCAAGCAATGAAGGATGCTCTCGGGCTCAAGGATTGTTTCCATATCAGGTGATACCATGGTACTCGATTGGCATTAGGCCGAAATACCCTGAAGCATGACTTATTACAAAACACACCACTGGAATGCATAGTCCAAAAAATGACATCCGGTTGAGTGTCATCTCCAAGTGGGGGAAGGTGCGCAACTAGTGATTCTGATCCCCGGAAGTGTAGTCTCCGTGCTCCTTTCGAAATAAGTTCAGCTACCTTAACGTCCCCGGTAGCCGGTTATGGATATGGGCAAGAATTGGCTTATTGGCTAAAGGGCTCAAGTCGCACCAATTATCCACCCAAAACCAAGTTTCTCTACCTTCATTGATAAGATATTTAATCAATGGGTAAAGGTAATTGATAAGATATTTAATCAATGGGTAAAGGTACGTGATGGATCCCGTTTTTAGGATTTTTATATTTTTATTTATTTTATTAAATTATCAAGCATGAAAATAACTTCGAATTTATGAATTAGGAATTTTTGGAGTTTAATATAGTATATTATGATTTTTATAAGGTGATATGAATTAAAGAAGGAGTTAGTAGGAAATTCCTTTAATAAGGAAGGACAAAATTGGAAGAAAAAGTTGTTTTAAGTTAATAAGACAAAAGGAGAGAAGATGTCGTGAGTATTAAGAAAGAAAAGAAGGAGAGAGTCATGGAAAAACCTAGAAGGAGAGAAGAAGAAACTGAAGCAAGGAGAAGGAAGAAGAAAAGAGCAAGGAAAAAGATAGAAGGAAGAGTTTCAGCTAAGTTTCTCTTGTTAGGTAAACCTTATTACTCTTTAGTTTTGATAGAAGAAAGAAGTAGAAAGAAGTAAGTTTTTATATGATGAAGATGAAGAAAGAAAGAAGAAGAATAAGAGGTTGAAGTGTTCTTGAGATCTTAGTTTTTCTAGTTAGATAAAATCAAGAAGAGATTAAGTGTAAGCCTATTCACGGATAGCTAGGTTTAAGGAAAGCTTTATGTGTGTGTGATTAAATGAAATATGTTTTTTTTAGGGAATCAAGAATATCGACGTCAAGGGCAAGGAGAAGATCAAGCTTGATTTTCGAAGTATCAAGTTAAATAGGTGGGTAATATGTTTATGGTTTTGTGATGATGAGCTAAAGTTTATGCGTATGTATGATGAATATGTTTGTTTTATTCATTGTATATCATGTTGTTTTGTGAACTTTTGTTACTTTTGTGTGAAGGAAAATAGAAAATTTAAGAAGCATGAAAGCATGAATATATTATGGAATGTATGAGCATTGAAAAAACATGTTATGTGGGCATGAGAGAAATCCGTTTCGTTTGTCTCGTGCACGATGACCTATAGTCATCTCCCGACTGCCCGCTTGTGGCCACGAGATCCTGAGAAATCGGACTCATTTCGTTTCACAGTGTAAACTTCGATTTCGCCGTTTCGTTCCACAGAACTCTCGAGCTATTGTGTTGTGCATTGCATTTTTGATATGTTAAGTTATGATGTATTTTGAGTGTTATGCTTGATGATAACTTTCAGCCAATATGTTCTTTGTGATGATGTATTGTATTATGAGTATTCATATATGTTTGTTTATGGTTCATTATCACCGGCTATAAATATATTGCCCACTGAGCTCTCCGGCTCACCCTAAAATTTTCTACTCCTCAGGTGAAGAATCAGCAGATCATAAGTGAGCCCTTGAAAAGTTTTTAACAACCTCCAAGAATTTCAGATTTTTGTAACTAAGTTAGTGTGAATCATTTCTAGAAGCATATCGGCATAAACATTTTGTATGTATTTTATAACTATGATACTGGTATGACATTTTTGATAGGAAGTATGAAAAAGTGTATCAACTTTGTTGTTACAAATGAACAGTGAAAAATGCAAAATTTTTCTGATATATGTATGTATAGAGATATATGCAAGTTCTACTCCTTTTGTTAAGTTGGCTTGTGTTGAATGTTGTGAGATTTTTGTCTGAACTTGTTTGAAGTAAATTGTGTATCAAAGGAGTTTTGGTATGTAGGAATTTGAATGTTGGTTCGGGTCCTGTAACATTTGTGTTAGAAATGAATATGAACTGATGAATGAAAACAGAGAATAAGATAAAAATGTGATCTAAAACTTTAAGGAATAAACTGTATTGATATAGGTAGGATTAGGCTAAGTAGTCTTCATAACAGTTGAAGATTATTCTTTTAGCTTTCTAATAGTATAAAGATTGAAATTTTTGGACTTTAGACGCAGAAGTTATGGCCTTTATAAGATAGCATTATTGGTGTACAATTTTTGCAGAATTGGTTTATAATTTTGACTAAAATGGTAATCTTAGCTTACATGATTAAACTGTATTGATACAGGCTGAATTAGACAAAATTGTCTTCATGAAAGTTGTAGATCTTGTTCTTATCTTTCCAACGATATATAGTTTGTAATTTTTAGACTTCTGTATTGAAAGTTATGTTGTTTAGAAATAAGGATGTCTAACTGGGAAAGTCGCGATCGTGACACAGTACGATCGCGACGGTCCCAAAATTCCACCCAATCACGATCCCGACGATGGCAGGCAA
>JAOTAY010018268.1:0-14383 GCA_025629805.1 Erythroxylum baracoense
AATAAACCTCTCCAATTCCAATTCTCAATCACTTAAGACACTTTTTCTATATCACTCAATTATTCACAATTAAAAACTGGGAAAATGTCATGCATGCATGTACAAACATTTCATGTGCAAATATTCACTATTTATTATTCATGTGCATGTATGAATGCATGAATATGATAAAGACACTTTCAGTTATTTTAACCCATTCAAAATGACCAAATTGCCCTCTCCCATAAGTGAGGGGATGTTACAGTGTATATGTATAGCATTAAATATAATTGTATACCTTGAATGCATGTACAAGAATTTGGTTGCTATGTATGTGGACGGCTACAGGTTTTCTATAGGGGATGTTACACTCTCAATTTAGACTTATGTATGAATAAATCCTATGTAATTTCATCAAAATCGACTACTAAAACATCCATTCATAATGTAGCAAGTAAGAGACCATCAAATCTTGCTTTCTTCCTGTTTTATTTTATCCTAACTTAATGATTCATAATAACTTAATTATGTTACAAGACAAAAATTGATAGATTCAAGATTTCTATAAGGAAGAATCAGCAAGTAGGAAATAAAATATGCTTAATGTACAATCAAATTTATAGCAAAATTTATAATACCCCTTCCCATAATTAAATATGTATATTGTCCCTAATAGACACAACAAATAATAGAAAGTAATGAAAAACAATCAACATGAGGAAAGGTAACCGAAAATTAGTACTTACCCAATTTGTATGGCATGGATTCCATCCAAATTATATGTAGTAATCTTTGCAAAAAAAATAAATAAAAGGGCATAAAACATGAACATGAAAATAGAAACCAAAAATAGAAACTAATATCAGGTTTAGTATATAAACAATAAATAAGAAAAAGGAAAAGTAAATTATCATCAGTTTAGCCGGGTAAGTCATTTGCTAACTATCAAATAAAATAAAATGAAAAGAAATAAACATAAATATTAAAGAAAATATAAAATGTACTATCACTCATCTCTAGGATCTTAAACAATTTGAGTCACCAGAGTAGCTATAAAATCCAAAATTTGATAATTGTTGACCTCATGCTCAAATAGGGAAATGGAGGAGTTGTACTACCTCTCATGGGTGCATGAAAAGATGTTAGTTCTAAATGATTAGTAATTCAGATGATAACATGCTCTATCCATCTATTATATACCTTAAATCTTGATATTCACTTTAAATTCTATTACTTACCATCTCTGATATTCTTTTAGACCCATAAATTTGTTTTCAATTGAAAGATCCAAACTTGATCACACTACTGAGAGGTGGATAATCAAAATAGATATGCTAGTAGTAAAAAAAAGGTCACCATGATGCTCAAGTCCAATTGTAGTTGGTGTTGGGGGGAATATCTTGTAGAATTATCACTCTAGTATATCAAAGTGATCCCCTTCAACTCTATTAGCAGCCTCAAGCTTTTACAATTCAACTAAAACATAATTAGTTCCCTGTTGGCCCTGTCTTATATGTATCATACCTATGGCTCTTAAAGTATCAATAATAATGGGTTCCATCTGTTACACAATCTATATCTTAGGTAATATCTCTAATAGCCCCATACCTCTAAATAATTTGGTAACATATAGGCCCAAATAAATAACTCTAACATAGCAATATAAACCTAATGCTTGAGAAACCAAGCTAATACATGGCCAAGATGATTATACACTTTTCTTAACTATGCTATATAAGTAGAAAACATCCATCTTTCTCACCACTTCAATGCTTTCACCTTTCCCACTTAAATATATGACTTAGAAGAGTATGCACATACCTCAGTATTGGTGATCGTAGTGTAAAGTCTTTGATCATATGGACTAATAGTGCAGCTCTTAACTAATAACGCGCCAATATCTATCTAGTAGTACTAACTAAAAAGTTCACTTTGAAAATAAAATAGGCCTCAAAAGAAATAAACTCAATAAAGTAAAGTCTTATGTATAGTGAAAATTTTGTATATACTTTTCCTCTCCCTAAGCAATAGAAACTGAATAGTAGTCCAAACTCTAGCTAAAGTGCTCATTCTCTAATGAAAAAGTGATAAGACTAAAGTGTAAGCTCTTTGTATATGGTCTCTATGATTGTGAAACAATGATCCCATTTGCCAACACTCTATAAATATCAAACATCCTATGCTAGTCTAACTTGATCAAACACCACCCAATTTATGCACTTACTCTCATTGAATGGTTTAATCACTAATCTTTTAAATATGATGGTATGTTATAGTGTAGTAAAATGTAGTATAGGCTGAACTTGAGGTGTAGGATATAGTGGGTAGGCTTTCTCAGTGGCTGACTAGATATGCATTCACTTTTTAGTCCTTTTCTAGCTACTTCCATATCCCGATGCTAATGTGTGATGTTTGTTCTCTTTGTCACTATATCTTAAATTATGAAAAACAAACGTAATTCCCAATAAAATGAAATTTACTGTATCTATAAGAGATGTAAAAGTTAATCTTGCCATAACCTTTTAATGGATAAAACAGTTGACTTGCTTCTTATAAGAGAACATATAAGACAAGTCTCAAATGCTTGATATGTAAAGGTAAATCTCTAACATTACTTCAAAAATAAATACAATAATGTTTACTAAGGTTAAAAAACCCTCAAAGATGGTCAAACTAGAACTCTCAAATTTTTCTTTTATTTTTATAAAAATTTAACTAGCATTCTTGCTATATTATAAATTAAACTCACCTTCAACCACATCTTCACATAAATAGTTAGAAAAGAGTAATCTTAATCTAATAATATAGGAAAGTCTATATCCAAACGATCACAGGTGAGTAAATGGAAGTATCCTAAAAAGATAATGCCTTAATAGGCCTAAAAATATAGTTTAATTATAAAACAAACCTTAATACATTGAAATCTCAAAGAAAATTGGAGGTTGATGGTCAAAATCAACACTAAATCTAATTAGATGAGTCACAAAGTTAAAAGAAAATAATTAGAGTTATAGATATGGTTTTTTTTAATTAAAAGCATAGTTTTGAAAAGTTTTTTATGTACCACAGTAAGAACAAGGCTATGTTTCTATCTAGATTTACAAATTAAAGTTTAAAACCTAGGAAATAAGGGTGTGTAACTAAGCATGTTCAGACAATATGAACATGGGTCATTAAATGGGTGTGTTGTAGACCCTTTTCATAAAGAAAAAGTAAAATCAAAAGAAAATAAAGATTTTTGAAAGTTAAAATGCCTCTAAAACTAAATGAACAAGTATATAGAAGTGTTGGAACATAATAGGCCATGTTAGAACTAAAAATCTTAAAAATTAGTAAAAGAATAAACAAGAGCATGCAACTTCCCTCGTACTTTACAAAAATACTAAAAAATCACATAACCAATAAACTGAACATTTAGCTAGCATTTAGGTTATTTTAAATTTAAAATTATAAAGAAAAAGGAATCAATAAGGTATATGATGAAGAACATAAGCATTTTCTTGGTCGTGTAACTTACTGAAGCCCAAATAAAACTTACCTATCTTACATATATTAGTGTGTTGAAGCTCATGTAAATCACTTTTGATGCCATTTATAGAATTCGACCATCAATAAGAGCATTTCAAGTCTGTATAACTTAGTAAAACTTTAAAACAACCTTTTTGTATATGAAACATGGTCATCTTACTCTTTGCAATGAGTGTGTAGTGGAACACGAAAACCAATACGAGCATATTGGTAGGTGTGTTATTGGAAGTTTTATAGTTTGCCAAATTTCACCTGCTTTGAAATTTGTGCATAAACAAATATACCCAATGAATAAAAAGATGGAAATAAGATCCAAAATATATAGAAACCAATAATAACTTCTATACTAAACCTTAATAATAACATATTTATGAATTAAAATATGAAATTTAAGTCTCAAAACCTAAAATGAAAACTAAATGACATATAATTATCAAGTAAATATAGGTTACCTCCCAAGAAGCACTAATTGAATGTCATTAGCTTGACATTCCACTTTAACTCATTGCTCTTTTTACTGGAGATTTAACTCCTCTTTGGCTTTCTTTTCAAAGCTACATTTAATATAACTTTAACTGATGGTTACTCACTTTAAACATACCCTTTTCTAGATGAGTTACCTCTATTGTGCCATAAGGAAAAATTTCCTTAACTATGAAAGGCCTTGACCATATAGACTTTCATTTATTAGAAAGCAATTTAAGTCGAGAGTTGTACAAAAGAAATTGATCATCCTCCTTGAACTACTAGCTTATTTAATGTTCCCATTATAGTACCTTTTAGTCCGCTCCTGAAACAATTTCCAATTCTCATAAGCCATTATGCACCATTCTTCTAACTTATTTACTAGGAGTTCCCTTTTCTCACTTACAAGATCAAAATTAAAGTCAATAAAATATAATACAATATGCTTTATGCTCAAGTTCAACAAAAAAGTGACATGCTTTTCCATATACTAAACTATAAGTTGTAGTGTTAATTAGTGTCCTATATGCTATTCAATAGGCCTAGAGAACATCATTTAACTTATCAGACCAATCTTTTCTATGTTGCCTTACTTTTTGCTTCAAATTTTATATAAATTTTTGTTATCTACTTCCATTTGGCCACTAGTTTGTAGATGGTAATGGGTGGCATTATGTTAACTTTATATTTCTTAAGAGCTTTCTTAATTACAAATTGTAAAATGTGTGCCCTAGACTAATAATTACTTTATGTGATCGTGAAAATATCTTTTTTGAGAAACTTAATTACAACCTTAACATCATTTGCAGGTAAAGCTTGAGCTTTAAGCTATTTAGACAAAATCCACAATAATTAGGATGTATCTATTTCTATTAGAAATTGAGAATGTACCAATAAAATCAAATCCGTAAATATCAAAGACTTTGCAAACTAAAATAAAATTTTGAGGCATTTCATCTCAGTAAGAAATATTACCTATCCATTTGAAACTATGATATAATTATACATACCTTTGAGCATCTTCAAAAGGTATTGTCCAATAAAAACTTGACTAAAGAATTTTCTCAAATGTCCTATTTGTATAGTAATGCCCTCAGCCGAACCAACATAGTGATGATTCAAAATCTTCCATCCTTTTAATTAGGGAAAATATCTAATAATCTAGACTATATAAATCTTAAGAAAAAAAGGATACCTTTTAAGATAATTCTTCAAATCAAAAAATAATTTGTTGTTTTGCTAATAACAAAGCCTTTTAAAAAGCACACTAGCAAGTTGATGATTAGCAAAGTCAATAAATTGTAGATAAAGGTGCTCTTCTTGAAATGCACCGTTGATGAAATCCTCTTTAAGCTTCTCTAAATTTAGGATCTCTAAATTTGATAGATGGTCTACTACCAATTCAACTTCCATTTATCTCTAAACTTTAAGTCAATTTTTTTAATAATAAAGTCCATCAAACAAGTCCTAATTTTGGATTCAATTTAGTCAAAAAATATGTAATGCAAAATGATCAATGTAAAAAACTTTGGACATGATTAAATAAGATCTAAAATTATGGAATGCAAAGACCACCAATAGTAATTCTTTTTTCTATTGTTGTGTAATTATTTTGAGCATTTGATAAATTCTTGGTAGCATGGTAAATGGGTTGAAAATGCTTGTCCTTCCTGTATTTAATAATAATAAAATCACTTTTATCATATATTAGTTCAAAAGGAAGATTCCAATTTGGAGCAACTATTATTGAGGAATTAGTTAATTTATTCGTTAGTGAATGCATACAAACACTCTTAAGTAAATACAAAAGGCACATCTTCTTTAGTAACTTTGTCAAGGTCTAACAATTTTAGAAATGTTCTTAATGAACCTTCTATAAAAACATATATATGTCTTAGAAAACTCCTAACATCCTTAACCAAAGTTACGAGTGGTAACTTTTTAATAGTTTAAATTTTACTCTATCTTATTTTATTCTCCCATTTGAGATCTTATGGTCTAGAACTATGTATTTTTTTACCATAAATTTACACTGTTTCAAGTTTAAAATTAGATTGGTATCCTTACGATAATTAAGCACTTTTTCTAAGCTATGAAGGCACAAATCAAAAGGATTACAAAAATAGAAAATTCATCCATAAATAACTCTATAATGTCCTTCATTATAAAATGTGGCCATCATGCACCTCTAAAATGTAGTAGGTGCATTGCTTATTCTAAAGGACATCCTTTTATAAGCAAACATATCGTATAAACAGGTGCAGTTTTTCTCCTAGTCTTTTAGGACTATGATAATTTGAAAATAGCTGAAAAATCCATCTAAAAAGCAATAATACATATGGTCAGCTAGCCATTCAATTATCTAGTTAATAAAAGGAAGGGGAAACAAGTGGCCTCATTTTACTTTCTATAATATATGCAACTCTCCACCCCTTAATGGTCCTTAGATGAATTAATCTATTCTTCTCATTGGGTACCACCATTATCCCTTTCATTCTTTAAAATAACCCACACAATGCTCTCCTAAGAACTTTCAAAAATAGGATAAATAACACTTGCATCAAGAAGTTTAATTGCCTAAGCTTTGACAACTTCGTACAAATTTGGATTAAGCCTTCTTTATGGTTCCAAAAATGTTTTAAAATCATCTTCCATCAAAATCTTATGTGTTCAAAAAGAGGGGCTAATTCCTATAATATTAGAAATCTTCCAAGCATTCTCCTTTTTATACTTTCTAAGTTCCTTTGGGAAGTTTAAATTTTTTTGTCTTTAAAATTGACGCTCTAATCAATGGTAACTCTCAGTCCTTTTCTAAAAGCACGTACTTGAGATGATATGCAACTTCTTTGATTCATAAATAGGTAAGTCTTTAATAGATGGTTTCAAATTCTTCTCTTTACTCCTGTTAATCTCATAAAGCTCCTCCTTTTATGTTATAGGTTCATTAGCCTTATGATAGGCTATTTGCTTAACTCTTACAGCTTTATCTTTGTTCTCCTCTTCATTTTAAATAACACATATCTCTAGTGAGAGAAAGAACCTCTTGGTGGAGTCCTTTAAATAGTAGTACCTCAGGAATAGGTGCAGAGAGCCCATTACATAATGTTTGATTAGCTTCTCTTTGGGTTGTCATGGATAATTTCCTATGTAGAATTCAAAACTATAAAATCAATACCATCAAGAAAATAACAAGTATCATCTTGTTCAAATTTTTTGAGGAGTTTTCGTTGGACATTTCAAGATCTCATGATCAATGAGAATATTGAATTCAATTTATTTAGAAATGCACCTTGATTATCATTTATAACATAATTAAGAGCCACCCTCAATCTATTTTCCAGTATTTTTTGCAATGATTTTATAAAGGAAGTTATTGCATATAATTGGCTTAAAGTCTCCAAAGGAAAAAGATAGGGGTTTTAAGACATAAAAAGGTTTCATTGATCTCTTTAAATTGACTTCCACTAGTAAAAAAATATTCAACAACTTGTGTGACCATAGACCACAGTTGTTTCCAAGATATATGAAAGAAATAACCACTTAAGCCATTTGGTTTTAGGGTATTTTTACAATTCATTTGGATTATAACTTGCTCTATTTCAGATCATCAACTTCTTTAATAAGTACGAGACTATCCTTTTGTCTAATTAAAGTATTAATGAAGTCCCTCAAAAACTCCATCGAAGAGTAGTTAAGAAAGAAAAAACTAATGGAGTTTTAAAAAAGTGATATTGCTTCATTTAACAGATCCTTTTAGCTAGTGATTAAAGAACCATTTTGAGAGAAAATAGAGAAAGTGTTATTCGTACTTTTCCTCACCAATACTGAGTTGAAGAAGAATTTAGTAAATCTATCCCCATCCTCTAACCAATTGATTCTAAACCTTTTCTTGAGTAAAGAAACATAATCTTTAACTTTAGTTAAGTAGTTTGTTAGAGCAATCTTATCTTCTACTAGCAACTTAATATACTCTAGTTTATCTGAAATGCTTTGTTTTATTATTAAGAGGTTGTCCTTTGCATCTTTAGTCTCTTGCGTAGTGCTTTCACCCTTATTTGCATCTAACCTCTTCAATTCCCTCTGAATACCCTTTAATTTTTAACATATATAAATTCTATAGAACCATGTACACAGGTTGCCATCCTTTTAGAAATTGCCATATAAAATCCTTTATTAAAAGCAATATAGTTATAAAATCTAAAAGGGAATATTTTACATACCTTTTGGATCCAAATAGGGGAATGATCTGAAAATAGAGGCTCCATAACCCTTGCATTTTTTTAGGGAAAATAGGGAGCCATGTAAGGTTCTTCGAAGCTCTATCCAACTTTTTCCAAAGAAAGAATCTTCCCTGTTGTTTGTTGTTCTAAGTAAATATATGCCCCTCATATCTAAAATCTTGAAATCGTAAGCCTTCCATACACTCCTTAAAATCATTAGTATGATTTCTTAGGCTGGAATGATATGCAGCTTTAGATCTGTAGAGAGTAGTAATTAGAGATTACAAACTAAATTTTGTTTTAAGCCTTCCTAAAGTATCCTCCTCTATAAGTTAATATTGGATCCATATATAATGGAAACATATAGTTTATAATTCTTATGTAACAATTGAATTAAGATATGCATTGCTTGATCACAAGACCATAATTCATCCACTTTCATAAAATTAGAATTATGCGCCAAGACAATTATCCCATAATAGTGGTGCTGGTGGTTCGATAAAAAACTACAAATTTCTCCCAAAATGTTCAATTTATTCATATTTTCATATTTAATCCTTTTTTTGGAAAGACTTACAAACCATGGATGTTCCAAAATGAAATTTTCACTTAAAGCTTTAAGCTTCCTTAGGCAATTTAAATGATGAACATTGCATATTATAAAAGTCATTTTAGAATGGATTCTCCTATAAGGCTCTTGGTCCTGTTTCCTCTCTTTGATTTCCTTTTTTTGACGGTTTTAAATTCATTTTCTTTTGATTCCATTGACGATTTATTATGGAACTCCATTATGCTTCACTTTAAAGTGAATTTGGCAACTTAGTGGGCATAGTATCTCCATTTACTTCAAACTGCCCCACTTGATTAATCTTAATGACATTTTTATCATATAAGCCCTTAGGAGAGTTATAAGTCCCTTATTGAGCATATTATTTTCCTTCCCACTAAGTCACTATTACACCTCTAATTGGCTCAAATCTTTATTGAGATGGATTCCTTCTTTCTATCCACTTAGCATCTACTCCTTCATATGCACCAAACCCTCTTCATTTTTCTATATTCCCACTGATTTAAAATAATCTCCCATCTTGAATATTTTCCCCATAGGTTTCTATTGCTTCGCTTGCACCTATCAGAAGGCTTCTAATCAAAAGTAACAATGATTGAATCTTTATAAAGAGAATTTTTTTCTTAACCTCATGATAGGGATAAAATTAGAAAGCTCCTTAAACAACTCCACACTAACACACACTCTTGCAAACCCTATTCTCCTCCTCCTAGTTGTGTCCTCATACATGCACAAGGGTTTCCAACATAACTAGAAAGTAAGTTCAATCCCTTTGTGGTACAGTATTCTAATAGAATATTATGCACATTAACCCATACCGAAATAATCTTATGTCTGATCATATCTAAATTTATACTTGGTTACCATGTTTAAAGGAAGATACGGAGTTTTCCAAGGTGACATGGACCTTCCTCTATCACAATCAAGGCATCATTTCAACTAATGAAGGAGAAAAGTATCAAATTCTCTTTAAAGAGAAGTATGTCCCTTAGACCTTTATTCTTCTAAATTTTATGAACCCAACTTGAAATAGATGGGAAATGAGTCCAAGACTTTGAAAATGGTATGTAACATTAAAAACCAATGGTTTGTATGAGGTTTTATTAATTTTTTCATTATTTTTGAAAAAGCCCAAGCCCAAATGGAAGAGAAGTAAAAATAAAGCAAATGATATAATTTATTAAATATAGATAGGTAAATTAGATCAAGCCTGTGGAAACCTTCTTCTTTGGACTATTGAGTGAATTCTACTAGCTTAATCCTATATAAAAATTTGGAATACATAAACCATCCCTAGAAACTTATAAAAGAATGATCCATGGCTTTAATTGTAGAAAAGCATGAAATTTATCTAAACTATTGTTATACTTGTTGACATTTTCTAAGACTTCTAAAATAACATATTTGACATAAATAAATGTAATGCAACATTAAAATATCAAAGTTAAATAGATATATTTGATTCATTTGACATGAATTTTAGAGGTCAAATTAGCTAGATTGTTGTAAAAGATAAAAACACACTAGTAAAACATTTTCTTCTTATTAATAATTTTCCTTAGTTTCTATTATGTGTGAGCTAATACAATTAAAAAAACATAGGTGTCTCAAAGGAAACTGACAACCTTTTAATAACTCAGAGATGATGATGAAGTCTTAAACTCAAGTATTAGTAGACCATTAAAGTATTGAATAATATGAAAACCTCAATTGTTCTTTCATTGATATCGAGGATGATATGATCCATAAGTTAACAAAAAAACTTATAAAACAAACTTCATTGAAATTGAAACATAATTAGAGATTCCACAAAACATAAGTGATAGCATATTTGTCAGTATCGAATAGTATACACTAAGATAATTGATGCTATTAAACATATTTTGACTAACATGTGATGAGGAAAATTAGTGACTAGAAGAAATATATATAAACATATAAACCTTAAGGTCGAATTAATCTAGAAATAGAATTGATTATATAAAAGTAAAATTATGCCATTAATTCCATTCAATATTATACCCATTTTATTCATATTCTCTTTATCTATGTTTGGCACTGGTGAGATCAAAATCCTTTATATTAAAAGAATTATGACATGGAAAAAAATGGAACATACAAAAAAGAGGAAGAATGAAAATGAGAAATCAATAGTTGGATAATTAGACTGCAAATTTTATAAAATATTAATCCATTATGAACAAAACTTTTAAAAATAATTGCTTAGAATATGATTTGTAATTAATGTGCTCCAAACAATGAAAAAATTATTTTAATAAATAAAGCTTGTAAAAATGAGTTCCTCTTTTTAGGATTTTGGGATAATTAGAACCTATATGAATTTACAGGTTAAAGCCTAGAGAAAAATATCAAAGGGTAAAGAGGAAAAAGAGTATCTAAATATATTTATTGCTAATGCCAAGATTGCAATCTAAAATCATCAAAAGCATGATTGATAACTAATCAAAATATTTCTACTACAATATTAACTAAAACCATGAAATGAAGGACAACATGATGAGTTAGGATTTCACCTAATGAAATGTGCATGGTAAGTGGTGACTTTTTCTCCCTCCATATTGATCACTCTTAAGAATCTATTAGACTAAAATGCTAGCAGGAATTACGTTAATTATAAAATGAATAAAGCACATTGATTGGCCTTTAGACATAGTGAAAGTATGAAGAAACCTACTTAGTGTTTTTAGATTTTCATCTTATAAGTAGTTTGCCACACATTAATAAGGGCTTGAGATCATCATTTTGAGTAAGAGAAGATAATGCCTATTTCTTTCTCATCTTATTCTGTTTGTTTTATAGATGAAATGTTAATTAAAAAGATATTAAAGATAATTTATCTAAATTTATAGACAATTTATATGCGATGAGGAGAAGATGAGCTTTAGTGTTTGAGAGTAGTATAGCTTTCATATAGATCAAGATAGAGGACATGACATAAGAACAAAAACAAGGTTAATATTCTTCGTTTTCACTATTATCGTAATACAAGACTATATATAATTGGATCAATCATTTTACAGTAGTACAAGGATAAGTAGAGGTCAATCTTATGACAAAAAGTGTAACTACTAAGTTTAACCATCTTATTATTATAAAATCAATAAAAAAGGGTTTGTTACACTAAAACTTAAAATAAATTAAATTAACAATATTTTTAAGTACCACTAGGAAAATTAAAAATAGATATATAACAAGAATTCAAAAAGTAAAGACAACTATAATACAATCCCTATTAGCATAATCTTATACATTTTTTATTAAGTTGTTTATAAATTATATTATTTAGTTGCTGAAGTTTTCTAGTGTAATTAAATGTCACTTTTCAATGTTTAACCACGTATCCCTCGATTGATTAACTGATACATCTATCTAACTAAACAATCCAAGAATAAACCAAGTTCTTTAGAACTTCATAAAAGATTTTCCTAAAACTAGATTGGTTATGTAGGTCTACATTTAGAATCTTTTTTAATCATTAATATACTTAATTGGGTCAATTCACACATAGATTCTTTGTGCAATATCTATATGCAAATTAAAATTAGGTTTAAGATTTTCCTTATAATTGAGCAAATTTGAGATTTAAATATATAATTTATAGATAAAAAATGTTTATTAAAAAATTGAAATCAATTGATAAAAAATCAACCATGGTATAATCTAATATAAGATATCAAGAAATCTAACCACTAATAATCCTTGAAATAAAAAAGTGAAATGATAGAAGGAGTCATTATAAGGTATCCCTCATTGACAACAACATAATGTCTTTAAGGTTAAATGGACTAAGCTAGTGAAAGATACTCCAATCTCTCACTAACTTTCCACCTAGACCCACCCTACTTACCTATCCTTATTCCCATAAACCCACCAAACTGCAGGCCTTTTATTTCCTGTCTTAGTAGCCTATCCCCTGTTTCTTCTTCTTATGCAGATCCTCTAAGTCATTTTTTACCATTACTAGAAATACATTTCATGTCTTCATTTTTGACCCTAGAAGTCTACCATTCCTTCACTAGCAATGCCCTAATCTTAACTCAAACAACACCTTCCTTTCCTTACCATTATCTGTTAATGACAACCATAAAGCTTCGTCGAAGAATAACCATAACCCTATGTTATCTAAGAACATTAATAGATCATAGAAATTAGTGTTTGGAGACCTTTAAGTTTTGCTAAACTGTGCTTTGTAACTTCATCTTAAGAGGACGAAGTGGTTCTTCTGCCTAAGGTGATATTATAATTAGGTGTAAAAAAGTGGAAAAATATCTATTTGGGTTCTTCTTTTGAAAAATCATTCATTTCCCTAGGTTTACCATTGGGAAAATATCAATTGGAAGAGGTTTGGACTAAAAGATGTCCTAGTTAATAAAGATGAGATCTTGGTCTCCAAATTCAACTTTAAGGATAAAGCTAATAAAATCCTAAAAATGGGCCTTAGCAACATTTAAGTTAGGCTAATGATGTTACAGAAATTGAGACTTGGTCTAAATACTGACAAAACAAGGTTAAGACTAGTCCTGATTTAGGTGCATTTTCATAAGGTCATACCGAAGCACTAGTCTTTAGAGGAATTAAATTATATTACAAGTGGGATAGGTAACTTCTTGAGCCTTGACGAGTATATGGATGATCTAAAGAAATAGGTTTTGCATATGCACTCGTTGAAGTGGAACTAGGAAAAGCTCATCTTGACTTCATAAAACTTAAATTGCTTAATGAAAGCCACAGTACCAGTTACATATGCATAAAAACCAGACACTAAAATCCAAGATAAGGTGTGGAAACCCAAAGCCAAACCTAATAATCCAGAAGGAAGAGTAGAAAAAAACTAGAAATTGGGAAGAGGAATTAAAGATAATTCCACTAAAGCTAAAGTGTCAACTAACAATTTAGCAGAAGAAGTAGGTGTCGCAATTGTCATTATTCAGAATATAGATCTAGCTTTATTTACCATCTTTTAAAAAGGGAACATTTAAACTTAGTGATAAGGATGAAAACAAAAGCATGGTTTCTGCCTTAATTGACATAAACCATAATGAAAATATATATCCCTAAACTAACGCCAATCATTTAAACTAGGAATAAGTGCCATGGAAGAAGCCTCTTGAGGTGATAGGGAGAGATGTGTCAGAAGCAACTCTTTGTTAAATCCCATTAGTACTCAAAGTAATAGAAAGGATAAAACTATTAGGGAATCTAAGAAGAAAAAAGCTGGTAACTCTAAATCTTAATAAATTTTTTCAACTAGAAGCCTAAATAAACAAGTCTTTAAGGATTTCATCATCCAAAAGTGAACTCATTTTGTTGGTTTTGTAAAAACCAATATAGAGGAAGATCATATAAAAAGTATCTACGATTCCTAGAAAGATATTGGACCATTCTAAGTAGCCACAAAGCATATTGTAATGGTAAAATCCTTATATTTTTTATGCTACTCAAATTAACTTATACATTATGAGGTAAGGATAATTCAATCCTAATCACGTCTCCACATCATAATCATCTATACAGTATGTAACATCCCGTTCTCATATTAAGGGTTAGGACCCAAAATTTCAGTACATATGAGCTCAAAGAGAGATTAAGGAAATGCATTTTC
>JAOTAY010018304.1:0-14381 GCA_025629805.1 Erythroxylum baracoense
ATAATTTTTCTGGGCATCATTAAGTGTCATGGATGCATAATAAATAACATGAGATACCTTGTCCACTTTTTGGCCCAACACGACGTCAACTGCATAATTTGAAGCATCACACATCAGTTAAAATGGCATATCCCATTTTGGTGGCTGAGTAATTGGAGCTGTAGGGAGTCGTTCTTTGAGTTCATCAAACACACTTTTGCATGGCTCCTCGAAATCAAACTTCATGTCTTTTTGGAGTAGTCTACACATGGGTTATGCAATTTTGGAGAAATCCTTGATAAATCGCCAATAGAATCCTGTATGACCAAGAAAAGAACGAACTTCTCACACATTTATGGGGTAAGATAAAGATTGAATAATATCTATCTTAGCCCTATCGACTTCAATTCCCTTAGAAGAGATAGTATGACCCAAAATTATGTCTTGAACAACCATAAAATGACACTTTTCATAGTTTAAAACTAAATTAGTTTCAATGCAACATTTAAGCACTTTTTTAAGGTTGACAATGCATGTTTCAAAAGACTCTCCATAAATTGTGAAATCATCCATAAAAATTTCTATGCAATTTTCCATAAGATTAGAGAAGATACTTACCATACACCTTTGAAATGTCGCGGGTGAGTTATATAACCCAAATGGCATTCTTCGGTAAGCAAAGGTGCCGAATGGATATGTGAAGGTTGTTTCCTCTTGATCCTTGGGTGCTACCAAAATATGGTGGTATCCTGAGTAGCCATCTAAACAACAATATTGAGATTTACCTGCAAGTCTTTCAAGCATTTGATTAATAAATGGAAACAGAAAATGATCTTTTGTAGTAACCAAATTAAGCTTCCTATCATCTATGCAAACTCTCCAACCATTTTGAACACGAGTTGGTATTAACTCACCATCACTATTTTCAACCACAGTTACCCTAGTTTTCTTCAGAACTACCTGGACTAGACTTACCCAATTGCTATATGAAATTGGATAAATAATGTCAGCGTCAAGAAGCTTAAAAATTTCTTTCTTCACCGCTTCCATCATGGGTGGATTTAGACAACGTTGGGGTTGCTTCACCTCCTTCGCTTCATCTTCCATCAAGATTTGATGCATGCAAATGGTAGGACTAATACCCTTTAAGTCGGACACTGTCCAATTGAAAGCTTCCTTATTCTCCTTTAACACATGAATTAGCTAAGTTTCTTGCAAAGCTGTGAGTTGATTAGAAATAATAAGAGGTAATGTATCTTGCTAACCTAAAATGATGTATTTTAAATGGCTAGGCAAGCTCTTTAATTCCAACTTTGGTGGCTGGACTAACGACGACAACAACTTATCATCGCTTTTGGACATCTTCAAGCACGTCAGTTGCCGGAGTAATGGTTCGATGGTCTCCACACACAATAATGTCTTCCTTTGATCAAACGATTCCTTACTTCCTTGCCACCGTGATGTATTTTCCATTTCCGAGATTACTTCAAGGTCATCTTTGTCCCTCAAAATTGAATTTTTCTACACCCATATGTCAATAAAATCCACAGAAACAATAGGTTTTTCATCATCTAGAATTTTCATGGTATTGTATATATTGAACTTAATTAATTCACCATCAAATTCCATAGTTAAGGATCCATCATGAACATCAATTTTCATTCTAGTTGTTTTTAAGAATGGCCTACCGAATAAAATCGGAGTGGAAGAAGGTATATCATCGGTGCCTATCTGTAAAATATAAAAATTAGCCGAAAAAAGTATATTTCCTACTTGAACTAAAATGTCTTCTAACACACCATTCAGATAAGCATTTGAGCGATCTGCTAATTGAATCACTACATTAGTTTCTTTAAGAGGTCCAACATTTAAAGATTTATAAACATCATATGGCATGACATTTATGGATGCACCTAAATCTAACATAGCTCTTTCAATTTGCAAATCACCAATTTGACATGGGATAGTGAACATACCTGGGTCTTGATACTTAGGTGGAAGCTTTTTCTTTTGCAACATAGCTAAAACGTTCTCCCGCAATTGCACTTTCTCATTAAATTTTAATTTCCTCTTTGAAGTGCAAAGTTCTTTAAGGAATTTTGCATACCGTGGAATCTGTTTAATTGCATCAATGAGATAAATATTTACCTGAACTTTTCTGAAAGTCCCCTATATTTCTTTTTCTTGCTCTTCCTTCTTTGCGTTGGCAAATTGACTTAGAAAAGGGGGTGGCACCACCATTTTCTGCAGAGGTGTTTGTGTATTTTCTGATTGTGTGGGGGCCTTTTGCATCACTTCTTCTTCTATCTCCCTTCTGGCAATTTTCAAAAGTGATTCCTGCAATTCCTTTCCACTCCGCATTGTGATCGCTTTCACACTTTGTTTAGGATTGATCTCTGATTGTGCTAGAAAATTTCTAAAATTTCATGTCTCCAGTCGATTTATGGCAGCTTCCATTTAACTTATTTGATTTTCAATATTTCTTTGTTGATTTTCAATGTTTCTGATACTTACTTCAGTATTTCGCTGAAACGTCAAAGTGTTAGTGGCCAAAGAGTGAACTATATCTTCCAAAGAAGTCTTACCGTCAGAATTGGCTATGAGCCTATGACATTTTGACATTGTCAAGGCATATACGGGTGTCTATACTACTAGAAATTCATGGGTGTTCACTACCCTTGAGAGTTCCTGTAGTATAAATTCAGGTGATTGTTCCACCCCGGATTGTAGGTGTTATAAAATGGGTCGTACTTCCTTTGATTTAGTCTAGCAAAATCTCCCACTGCATTCACATATTCTGCGTTTTCATCCTGCAAAACCAGACATGTATTAGTACAATGTCCTAACATTGAACATATTCTACATACCTTTACTTCTTCTTTCTTCGTGACCACAGTTTGTCCCACCAAAGAAGTAAGATCATCCATTCTTTTCTCTGACGTGTTCACATTCACCTCATTCATGGTTTTTGTTCCATACCCAGTGCGTATTCCGAATTGATGGGTATTGAAAGCCATGTTCACAATCAAGTCCCTTGCAACTGTTGGTGTTTTGTCAACTAAGACACCACCACTTGCAGCGTCAATCATACTCCTATCCATGAGCAAAAGACCTTCGTAGAATTATTGAATCAATAACTGGTCGATTATTTAGTGGTGTGGACAGCTGGATCAAAGTTTCTTGAATCTTTCCCAATACTCATAAAGTGTCTCTTGTATGTTGTCGAATTTTGCAAATTTCCTTTCGGATGTTGGCTGCTCTTAATGCTGGAAAATATTTCTCGAAGAAAAGCCTTTTCATTTCAGCCCATGTTTGCACGTTCTCTCCGGCTGCATAGTACAACCAATCTTGAGCATCGTCTTTGAGGGAAAATGGAAAAGCTCTTAGTTTAATTTGTTCTTCTGTCACATTCGTCGGCTTCATTCCTATACAAACTATATTGAATTCCTTCAAGTGTTTGTACAGATCTTCTCCTAATAAACCCCTGAAAATAGGTAATAAATGAATCAGCCCAGATTTTAATTCAAAAGTATTGTTATCACCTAAATTTGAAAAATTAATGCAGTGGGGCTATTGAGCAACCGTGGGCTCGGCTAGTTCGCGAAGGGTGCAGTTTCCTACCATACGTTCCATTTTCTGCACTTGTTGTTGCTGTTTGGTTTGTTTCCGTAGTGTACTTGCTGTTTTCTCAATTTCAGGATTGTATTGCAAATTTCTGGATTGATTCGAACGCGTAACATGCATAAACCGTCAAAAATTTTTTGGCAATGACGCCAAAATTTGGTACTACTGTCGCCTGCAACCAAATTCAAAAAGAAACCAACTTTCGTTAATACAATTTAATGTAGTAGTTGAAAGTGGGTATCCTTCCCAAGAGGAATTTTTAGCGGCAAAGAGTTTACGAGTTCAAAACTAAAATAAGGTAAAGAAGGGGGTTTTCAATTCACGTAAAATTAAGAGTGTAGAAATAACAAAAATCAAAAATTAAGAAAATTAATTGGATCTGAAAATTTAATAGACAAACCTTGGTTTTGGGTCACCGATGTTATCACACTAAAATGGATCCTTAATATAAAATTCAGTTCATCAATAAACATTCATTGGGAGATAATTTTTTTAAGTGTAAATAAGTAGAAACATGTATTCTAAGCATTCTTATCACTTAATAACCAAGATATAACCATAAGTTCAGTTAAGTAATAGCTTTAAGAACTAAGAAATCAATGAATAAGACAACACATGTACGACATGCATTAAATCAAGATGAGTTTCTTCTTAGAATTTCCTACTCTAACGTAAAGAAGGTAATCCTAATTTCCACTTATGATTAATAAAACTAAACATCATATGTTATTAATCTAGCTATTAAACAAATTAATTCCTAGTTGTGCACCTAGAAATCAATCAATTCAATTGTATAAAGAAATTCAGAAGGCACTCAATATTTATCAACAAACAAACTTTATTGAAACATCTCATACATTATAGAGAATAACATGGTTTCCCTCAACCAAGAAAAGGAATTTAGGTACTCATAATGAAAATGAAAAATGAAGAAATAACAAAACACAAAGTCTCCATCCCTAGTCTTTTCCTAGAAAATACGAAAATCCCTAGAAAAATACTGCAGAAACATAAAACTACTATGGCTGTCGACAAAAACCAGAAGAAAAGAATGCAGAAAACGTAAACTATCCTTAAAGTGGTCTACATGAACAGTACGCGAATTCCCTTTTTTTCCTCTTTCTTTCCAATTTCTTCCCTTCTCTCTCATGATCTTCAGCAGATAGTCCTTATCCCCGCTTCAAATTGCAGATCCATTGATAAGATAGCAATATGATCTTTAAAGATTGTGAAAATCTTGATTTTGAACTTGAAAACATATTCTATAGATTAATTCCATCCTTGCACGTACCTACACTTAGTCACTGAATTTACTTCCAATCTAGAATTTACGAATTTTCTTTGTTTCTTTTGCATCTTTTTTATTCAACTTCATCTCTAAAGTGCTGAAAATCACCTGAGAACAATTAAAAGACAATTACATTAATTTTGGACAATAATTTCCACAAATTGAAGAGAACTGAATAGAAAATAAGCATAGAATCTCAACTTAACAACTAAAAATCATTTCGTCACATATATGAATTTTTTGTGATAAAACAATTGATTGACATTATTGTTTGGATTAATTATCATGTTTTATTTTTTATCACTAATACAATGGTAATTATGAAAATTTAGTATCGTTCACAATTAAATTGTCACTAATATTATATTAATAGTGTCAAAAAAATTTATCACTAAGTTCTGTCACTAAAAGTATATGCAATTTGGCGCCAAGATAATTTTGGCAGAAATGAATTGTAATTCTGACAAAACATAATTTGATCACTATTATTTTTCTCTTGTTGTGACCATTATCGTCACAAGATATTTTTCTTTTGGTGATGAAAACTTTTGTCAATAAAAATTCAATTAATTAGTGTCTACTTAATATTGTCACAAAAACAGAACTATCACTATAGTCACTACTATTCGTAATTTAGTGACAACTTTTTTATGACTAACTATCATTTCGTCATAGATATGAGGTTTTTTGTGACAAAACAATTGATTGGTACTATTGTGATGATTTATTTGATTTGTCACTTATTCAATGGTAATTGTGACAATTTAGTTTCTTTCATATTTAATTTGTCACTAATATGTTAGTAGTGTCAAATTTTCTTTTATCATTAAGTTCTTTCACTAAAAGCATATGAAATTTGGCGTCAAAATAAATTTGGCAGGAATGAATTGTACTTGTAACAAAACACATGTTTGTCATTAATATTTTCTGTTTGTTGTGACAAAACATAGTTTGGTGACTACAAGAGATAGACATTTAGTGACAACTTTTTTGTGATTGATGGTAGCGTGTCATAACAATACACAAAATAAACTAGACCTACTACTATAGCAGTGGTGAGTTTAGGTTGTCCCATAAAGAGTGTGCGTAAAACTTTCGAAATGAAAATAATAGGTGTTTAGGTTATGAGGGGTTGGTTTATCGAACAAGAAAATAAAACAAAACTAAACTAGTACATAAAAATTAAAGAAAACATACAAAAATGATGAAAATTAATGAATGTGTTAAGGACTCAGTTCTTTGATTCAATCTTAACCTACACTCAATTAAAAATATTTCATTGAATTTTTGTCTTCACATCTCTCTTTGAACTATTAGTCGTAGATTAACAACAAGCTCTGTTAATCCCAGTTTTTTCTTAGGTCATAGTTAATTAAGAAGAGCTCGTTAATTAACTATCGAATAACCTAGGAGACGCTCTTTAAGTTTAGTTAGATAGTCGCCTTAAGAACAAGAAAAATAAACCAATCTAAGCAATAACCACACAAGCTCGGACTATTTAACCTAGGTTACGTTATCCCTAACGATTTAACAACGTTAGTTGCATATACGACCTCAAACATAACTATTATGTATTGCATTCAAATTATAGCAATGGGTTTTCGTGAAAAACAATTCAATAGAGCATCAAAACCATTCTCATACAATACCTAATCAATACATACAACATAACGTAATCAATCTGAATTGAGAGTAAGAATAGCAAAAATAATGAAAATATGCTTAATTGGGTTCGTCGATGTCGATGTCACCTCTGAACCAGCATCGAGACATCTAGCCCTTCATCTTCTCCATGGGTCTTCAAGCATCGGCCTTCGTAGCCTCCATACTTGTTCAATAATGAAGATAAATTAATGAAGAATGGTTGTTGTCCACTGCTCCTTTTCCACTTTGAAAATCAAAAGAAGGTGATGATGAATGGTGTCCAAGTTGCTATCCACTTTCCTCTCTCGGTTATTCTCCTTGTACAACTATCTCCTTATTGTTATACACATTCCCTCCTTCATATAATAAAGAGCTAAGTCAAATGGAGTGAGACAAGTGACCTAAAACTAAAGAGTGAAGCTGTTGTCCACTCCTTTATAGTTATTTCCTATTTCCAGCCCCTCCCCAACACCTCATTCCCCTCTTATATATTCAAAAGCTAAGTTTAAAACATATGGGACAGGTGTTTTTTTTTCTTGGCAACATGAGGAGTTTCTAGCTGCCTCCACCAAGATGTTCTTCCTCTCTTTCAAAGCTAGGTTAAGTGTTACAATGAGACAGCTGGCCATAAAAAATCACATTGGTTCTTGCATGGAGTGTCTATTGGTAGGTTAAAATAATGCTAGTAATTCATGTTACATAATGCTCATGGCTGTAACTTTTTAAATAAAAAATGTTACAATCGTGAGACAATGCTCATCGCTGTAACATTTTAGTTAAAATGTTACATATGCCTCCATTTTTATGCTCTGTTTTATCTCCTCTTCTTGTAATCTTCTTCTTTTTCTTGCTCCATGAAGACAATAGGGTATGAACGTTGAGAAAATGGCTCAATGAGTAGGCTTTCAGGTCACTTTAGCTTCTTCTCTTCCAAAATGTACCTAAAATCAAATATGAGCTAAAGTGAGTATCTTAAGCAATTTCATATCATTAATCACTAACTGTTCTTGAATAAATATACAATCAATTAAGCACATATCAATTTCCTCCACAGTTAGGTTTTGATAGTCCTCAAGCAAAACATCATTTTCAAAATCGTATACCCAAAAACATTTACTCATTTCCCATATTTCCCAAGAATACATAATCATAAACAAAGATGAATGACTTCCAAAAATCATAGCAAGAAATTAACATTCAATGCTTCTACTCATGATCAATCAACAATCATCATCTTTAGAAACAGAGCAATCTAGAGGTAGACTTGGAAAATGTGTTTAAATAAGATATATCTATGGGTATACTTAAATACCATTCACAAATAAGACATTACTCAACTTTGCATATCATTTCATTTCTCCACCACTAAGATTCACATGCATCATCATGAATTAAAGGACTTTCTAGGATTGTAATGTGGGCAAAGGTAAGGTAAGATGTATTGGATAAAGTAGTATGAAAGCCATTAAAGCTAGTGAAATAATAAAAACACTTAATATATCATCAAATGCAAAAACCACCATTCACTCACAATTGTGTACATCAATTATGATGAATGCAAAAACTATGTTTCTTAGTTCAAATTCAAGCTCTCTCACCATAACCCACAAGAAGCACAAATCACTCACAAAAGTTTATCATAAGTAAAACTTTGTAATTATAGGGAGTGATCATTGAAAGCAACATCTACCTCATATCCAACATACTTAAGTAACCTATTCAATACAACTTTAGGAGGAAAGACAAATCATATATAACTTTGCAACATATATGCATTTCCTCCTTGACAATTTTATTTAAATATATTTTTCTTTCTTTTCTTTTCTTTTTCTTTTTGCTTTTTCTTTCCTTTTTTTATACATTGAAAGAAGCTATATCAACAAGAGAATTTAAATGATAAGACATAAATTGGCATCCCAAAAATTATAATCATCCCACATATATGCATAACCCCACACTTAGAATTTTGTACATCCATAAACTCAGCAATCAACAATTGCTTCACTATCTTTAATGCTTAGGTGATACATTTGGTTAGGTTTAAAGCATGTAATGTGGTTAACACAAAAAGAAAGGCTAATAAAGCTCAAAGGGGGTTAACAAATGAAAACTCATATAAATGGGTAGGCTATTTGGATAATATAGATTGTAAAAAAAAGAATGCCTAATCATTTTCATATTAAGTAAGTATTCTAGAGACAGATCTAAGTTTTGCTGGTTTTACAAATCTTAGATGCTTTGCCTTCAATCCTGATGGAATTAAAGAGTATTTTGCTAAATCTGTAAATTATTCTGATGAATTTGTATATTATTAGCAGCCATAAGATTGAGCATATCTTCCAGAGATGGATTAGAGACGTAATAGGAAGCTTCTGGTCTATACGGGAATTTTCGTGCGTCCTGTAAGCTATCATAGAAATAATTATGCTGCGTATCCCATCCATACTATAGATTGTATGATCCTTCCAAACATGGTCATAATAGTGCAAATATGAGTTATAGAAAAAATTACTTCCATCTATGAATATATATATGCATAATAACACAGTAAACACTAAATAAAAAATAAAAAGATCATGAAATAAATATAAAGAAACTAATTACAAACAAATATGTACAAAACATAAAATAAAATTAAGAACAAAAACTAAAGCACCACAATCCCCAACAATAGTGCCAAAATTGGTAGCACATCGTATCACTATACAAAATAAACTAGACCTACTACTATAGCAGTGGTGAGTCTAAGTCGATCCCATAAAGAATGTGTGTAAAGCTTTTGAAATGAAAATAAATGGTGTTTAGGTTATGGGGGTTGGTTTATCGAATAAGAAAATAAAATGAAACTAAACTAGTAAAGACAAATTAAAGAAAACATGCAAAAATGATGAAAACTGATGAATGTATTAGGGACTCAATTCTTTGGTTCAATCTCGGCCTACACCCAGTTAAACATATTTCATTGAATTGTTGTCTTCACATGTCTCTTTGAACTATTGGTCGTAGATTACCAACAAGCTCTGTTAATCCCAATTCTAGCGCTCCCCCCACTCTAATCGTAACTTCCCTCTTGTATATTCAAAAGCTAGGTTTAAAATCTATGGGACAAGTGTCTTTTCTCTTGGCAACGTGAGGTGTCTCTAGCTACCTCCACCAAGATGTTCTTCCTCTCTTAGAAAGCTAGGTTAAATAGAATAAATGGACAACTATGTTGCAATGAGATAACTAGCATTACAATGGGACAGCTGGCCATAAAAAATCACATTGGTTCTTGCACGGAGTATCTCTTGGTCGATTAAAATAAGGCTTGTAATTCATGTTACAGCCTTGGTCTTATGGCTATAACATTTTAATTGTTACAACCGTGAGACAATGCTAACTACTATAACTTTTTAAATCAAAATGTTACAACCGTTGGACAATGCTAATGGTTGTAACATTTTAATGAATGTGTAACATTTTAATTAAAATGTTACACATTCCCCCATTTTTATGCTCTATTTTGTCTCCTCTTCTTGTAACCTTATTCTTCTTCTTGCTCTATAAAGACAATAAGGTATGAACATTGAGAAAATGACTCAATGAGTATGCTTTCGGGTCACTTTAGCTTCTTCGCTTCCAAAATGTACTTAAAATCAAATATGAGCTAAAGTGAGTATGAAGCATTTTCATATCACTAATCATTAAGTGTTAATGAATAAATATACAATCAATTAAGAACATATCAACTAACTATCATTTAGTTATAGATATTAAGTTTTTTGTGACAAAATGATTGATTGACATCATTGTTTGGATTAACTGTGTTGATTTATTTTTTGTAACTAATGCAATCGTAATTGTGACAATTTAGTATCTTTCACAATTAAATTGTCACTATTAATATATTAATAGTGTCCAAATTTGTTTTATCACTAAGTTCTCTCACTAAAAGCTTATATGTAATTTGGCGTTGAAATAATTTTGGCAGAAATGAATTGTAATTACGACAAAACATATATTAGTCACTAATATTTTTATTTTTTGTCACAAAACATAGTTTGGTCACTAATATTTTTCTCTTACAGTGACAAAACAATTTACCGACACACCATTTTTTACTTTTTATTATGAAAACTTTTGTCAAGAAAAATTCAATTAGTTAGTGTCTACTTAATATTGTTACAAAAAGGTAACTATCACTATAGTCATTACTATTTGAAAATATTGTGACAAGAAATTTTGTTGTCATTTGATCATCAACTTTTTGTTACAAACATTATTGTCAATATAAACATAACAAATTAATGATAATTATTTCTTGTTCTAGTAACATATTAAAATTAGCCACTCTAATGATTAATTTTGTTATTATTGTACAAATTTTAGGAACTAGAAACTACTTGTCACAATTTCTTTAATATTTTGCAAACAAATTTAAGTAGCTTCTTATAAAATATTCAAACTACATATATTGATAATCCAAAAATAATATTTTAAATATAAATAGATATTTGCTAAACATAACTTTGAAATTTTATCAAAATAAATAAATGTTTAAGTATAATGAAAATCTTGTTCCACAATATTAAGCAAAACTTTTAACCTATTCAAAATTTTAAAACAAAGTTCTTGCCAATGCTTAATCATTGTCATCGTCACCTTCCTTATCTTCACTTACTGAATTTGTCTCATCATCATCCATAAAAATAAATAATTAAAATAATATGAATTTAATTCAAAATTTGATTATATCAAAATTGGACTATCAAGTCAAGCCCTGATCATCTTTCAATTATGCATGGTTTTAAAATTGTCATGTCATGTTTGGGCTTAAGTTGCATTATATTGTGAATGTGGTTTCTTTATTACAAATATAATCATAATTATAATTGTATTTTTCATAATAATATTTACTATTATTTGCAATTGAAATATAATTTACATTTCATAATTTAAAAGTCTTCTGTACAATAATAGACTAAATTTTTTTCTTTTCATATAGGAATAAATTTTATAAGAAATAAATCACAACTTTTAAAGATGTTATCCTTTTGAAAGGAGAAAAAATACGTTAGAATTTAAAATTTTTATATATTGAATTTATTTTTAAGTTATTTATTAAAAATATATAATAAATTAAATGTATATTAAATTTGTGATTCATAAAATCTTGGTGGAAATGTTTTGAACAATCCAACATTAATGTATCCTTAAAATTGGGGACACCAACTGCGAAAAGTCATAGAAGCTCGAACAAAATTTTAAATTTGAAATTTTATATTAGTACAATGAAAAGCATAGTTTTATATTATACGTTGAGTTTATAATTTCATATTTTGATTTGAAAAATATTAATTTTAAATTAATATGAAATAGTAGCTGTATTCATTATAATATATTTTGTATTAACTTATATATATAATTAGCATTTCAACAAATGCGATATAAAACACAGCCCGCCTTCCAAATAGCTTATATGATTTCAGATAATTATCTAAACAATCAATAGTGAAGTTTCCACCTTATAAAATACGTAAACAACCTCATGTAAACCCTATCCCTTTCGATTCCCCTCCATAAGTTGCCCTTCTCTATTATCCCAGATCAGTCGGTCCTTAATCTCTAAATCTATTCCTCATTTCTCCTCTTTCTATTGATCTCATCCCCTGTTTACTTTCATTCTTTCTTAGATTTTTTCAACTTCCCGATATGTATTTAGTTTTTCTGATTATATTTCTGGTAATTTCTATGTTTCGTTTATCTATTAACTAAACTATTAGATGATCTGATGGTTGTTTAGTGTTTTATTTTGGGGTTAAGAACATGAATTTTTGTGTCGATTTCGCAATTGATGGCTTTGATTGTGTTTTCTTTCATAATTTTTGTACTGATTAGCATTGATTTCGTTTTCTTAAAGATTTATTAGTTATTTTTTGTTTGGCATCTATCGTTCTTTTTAATATGAGAAAGAGCTTTCATGGTTTCGAATATATGTTTCCTAGATGATTTAATTTCCCCCATATTTTCTATTTTTAGGAGAGATAGTATAAAAGGAACTAATAACATATTTATTAGGCTGAATGAATGACCCATTGTAACATACCACTTCCATAGAGTATATGCCTGAACATTTAGAGGATATTCGAAAACATACCCTATAGGAATGGCACATTAGAACAATCACATTAACTTATTATGGCATCACATATAACACAATTATTCAAAATGGTCAAATCTCCTCATTATATTCACAAAATAAACTTACTTACATTGTACCATTACTATTCATATCCTTGTATTTACATTATATAACATTTGAGAGTTTACAACTCCATACAAAATGTTTAACATGAAATGAGAAGCTAAACAAACACATCCTAACTAGACTCCTCATATATCATTTAATCAGACCTTTGAGCCATTCTTGTTCTCAAACTAACAATACAAGAATTCTATTTGGTTGCCTTAGAGGTTAGAACTCCCTTGTACCTAAAAATCAATGTTGCAATTTTGATGAGTTTGCAAACTCAGAGAGTGAACCATCATCAATGTGCTCACTCCAATTAAAACACAAAGTCAAATATATAACCAATTTTATGAAGTTTAACACACCATCCAGTATTAAATCCCACATCACTTTTTGTCATATTTCATCAAGTTTAAGTACAACATGTATACAAACATTTCATAATACTATTTCAAAACAATCCATTAATTCATCTTAATCATTCATATGATACATGTAAAGTTATATATATGCAAATGCATATGTGACTCCATTTTCATCTTACCTTGTTGTGACCGAACGCCTATTTACTATCCCATATCCGTTGTCAATACTAGGCTCATTTTATTTACTTTCCCGTATTTGTTATGAATATTGGATTCATTATCAACTGAGCCTGTGGCTCTTTATGCATAATTCCTGAGCTTAAAGCTCTTTTTTACGTTGGTCACTCCGGTCACAACTCCTTTATCTGATCATGCATATCAATGTAATGGAACACATTAATTAACATAATATGCTATAAATACTTTTCATTCAATGTGTTCATGTCATTTATCACATTATTTTCAACATTTAGTTGGTACACATTCCATATTATGCATACAATTTGAAAACACTTCCATATATAGTCTCAAGTAGCAAACTCCTCGGACCAACAATGTCGGGAATCATAGTGTAGCCTATAGGGCATATTCCTAAACACGCAGACGGTATTCGAAAATACACTCTACAAGGGTGGTGTGCTAGGACGGTCAGTCAAACTCAATACAAATTTTTTTTAAAACATCAAACGTATATTACAGAAAACCAATAATCAATTTCATCCCATTTTATTTATAAACATTTTCAATCACAAATGTTACAATCAATATACATATCATCAGAATTTCAGTAGTCACTTGGGCCCATTACAGATACACAACACTTTTAGTCATAATGTCATTACATTACAGAATCATTCACATACAAATTATACAGTAATTGTGAATACAAACTTTAATACAAAATAATGAAAAATATATGCAGACGCAAACTGATCACGACCTCTATCTTTTATCTGAATGCAGTGGTTAGACTCCAATTTGTCTAACTGGAGATCTCCATGTTCCTAAAAAGTCAACGTTACAATTTTGGTGAGTTTTACGAACTCAGTGAGTTAACCATCTTTGATGGTTCACTCATAATACATAACACATCAATTCATATAATTACATAATTCACATCATTTCATTTATCATTATGTAGCATCAATTAACACTTTATTCATTTATTTCACATTTCACATTTTTGCTCAAATATACAAGTGTTTCTTTTATGCACATCAATATAGAGAAAGTATGCACAATGCATGTTCAA
>JAOTAY010018374.1:0-14378 GCA_025629805.1 Erythroxylum baracoense
TTATTCAAATTCATATGATGCCATGTGGAGTATTGTAGTGATTGCACGTAGCGCTCCCTTATCATAGGATATGTATCAGAATAACCTACGGGCGTCCTGGTGCGTACCCTACGGTGAGGGGGTGTTACAATAATAGCCAAAACTTAACTTCAACATATAATTCAAAACTCTTACAGATAGAATCAGATTTTGGTTCCTTTATGAAAGCTTTAGCCATATGTCTCTAGTTTAATCTAAAAATAAAACTATCCAATTTGGAGGTATACAGGCCAAGATATGGCCAAATTATAGAAGTATGTTTAGTGGAACCTATCCATCCAACGAGGTACACATCCCAAATCATCTAACTTCGGTCTTATCATGCAAGAGCAACACAAAAACGTTACAAATTTTAACCAAAAACATCCAACTTGCTTATGGAATACTTCTTTTATCAATTCCCCTCACATCACGTTCATAAATCTAAGCAAACATATCAAATTTTCCATACATATTTCACTTCTAATTATGTATGTCCATGCTAAAGCTAACAAATTATCCGTTTACCCTTGTCTTTTACATTAAGTACCGTTGTATCTCTTACTATACTTAGATGTACTTAATTCATAATGTTCACTTTTTAATACACCATATACATTCTATAATACTTCCAGGGTACATGTTGGGGCGTTACACATAACAAGTGTTTATGACTTCTAATAATATTGTTGTGGGCATTTTTGGCATCAAAGCTTTCCATCCAAGTCAATTCTGTCCAATATTGGGTGACACAAAAATCATCATGTTGATCGACTATGGTTGAAGTTAGAAATCCACCAATTTCATACAAATTATCATAATCCCAAATAGTTGACCCTGCAACTAAAACCGTAAGTTTTTAGGGTTGGTTGTCTCAAATTAAAGGCAAGTGAAAAATTCAAGGGTTAGTTCCTCATAAACAGGATAATTGAATATCATGAATTTTTCCTATTAAATTCTTCCACCTAAAGACTTGACCCGTTCTCTCAATTTGCTTCTTTCTTATGTATCAAAATCAAAGTATTTAGGCACAATCACTTTCTTAAGACTAAGGGTATGGAAACGATTACCTTCCTCCTCTGAGTAGATCGGGAAAGGTACGTCGTAATCTGCTGCTCTGTTTCTTTTCCCTTCATTTGATACTTGGACTTTATCTTTTGGTTGCGTACTGATAAGTGTAAATTGCATCGTATTTTAGGGTATAGTTTGATATGTGTTTAGCCATTAATTTAATCATTTAGTATATGTTTAGGTTAGAATTTTGTTAGTTTGTTAATTATTTATGTTTTAACTATTTTATGGGTTAGTACAAGTCTTTGAACTTAAATATTATGTTTTTGAGATACCTTAACGTGTTTGCTAGTGTTTCAGGTCAACAACGAAGAATGGAGGAGTTTTGGAGACATTCGGGTTTTAAAAACAGCTTATAATCGTGACATTCGGGCCACGATCGTGACAGAAGCTCCAGATTTAGCCCATGATCATGGCCTACATGCCACGATCATGACCTACATGCCACGATCATGACTTAAGCCTAAGGAATGGCCCACAATCGTGGTTTGCTTACTATGATCGTGGCAGAAGGCTCAGATGTGAGCCACAATTGTGGCCTGCATCTGGCAGATGAGTGTTTATTCACAAAAGTCAAATTTTTAGACCTTTCGGACAAGCCCTAAGGTTATCCAAAACACAAAAGGATATAAAACGAACAAAAAGAAGCAATGAAAAAAGCCTTTTGCATCAACCACCTTGAGAAATCCTAGAGAGATATCAAAGAGATATGGAGGAAGAGAAGAAGGAAGAAAGAAGAGAAGAAGAAGCTGACTCAAAGTACTTCAAGGATCAGGAGGTTCCCTAATGTCGCTGCCTCTTGTCGTCCAATTTAGATTATATTTCCTATTTTTTCAATTTTATTATTGTATAGAATTGGATTGAACAGATCATAATTGTTCTAGAATGTCGAGGACGTTTTAAACTCACCTTAAGAATTTTATTATTGAATTAATGAGAATCGGATTGTTTGTGTTTATTGGATATTGTTATTGTTTGATTTTGTTGTTACATAATTAGATAATAAACTGAGAGGGTGAATCGAATGAAAAATGATTAAATTGGAGTAATGAGAGTTAGGTGATTTAATATAAGCCAGAATTAAACCAGATTGATAATTTATACAGAGAGAGATCTCATATGGGTTTGTAATAGTTTATTAGAAAACTCCAAAACTAATTAGAGTTTTGGATAGGTTATGAATTGAGACATTACAACCTTTATAATCTGATTCAGGTTTATGATTTAAGGTTAGTAGTTATAACTTGAGAGAGAGTAATTAACCCTAGGATAGTCTAGAACCAATAATCCAATAATTCATAATCAGTTAGGTTAACATTAAGAATAGGTAAAATTCCCTTTCTCTCAATTGGTAATTTCCTTTAGTTGATTCTTTGGTGTGCTGCAAATTGCTTAATAATTAGCATTTTCTTGTTTGATTCTTAATTTGATTGATTGAATTAAATTCTCGTATTAGTTTCATTGCATCTTGAATTTTTGTTATTTATTTTTGGCCTTAGATTTTAGGACTAGATTAGTTCCCCCTCGTAGGATCGACACCTTGATACTACGCTAATAAACCGTGCACTTGCAGATTACCAAGGGTTAATAATTAAAACTTACACACAACCAAACCCCAATCAAGTTTTTGGCGCCGTTGCCGGGGAAACAATTAGTATAATTCTTTAGTCTAAGTCATTTTAATTAGTTTTTTGTTTCTGTTATTTTTTTCTATTTTTGAATCTGTGCTCTTGCATGAACACAAGAGTTATGAGAAGTTCTGGTAGTGCAGCTGAAACCTTAGAGCTAGATATCATTCGATTAGAATGATCAATTAGGAAAGCTCAGGTAGAGAAGAAGAAGAAATCACAAAAGCAACAATGGCCGAGGAATTTCAGCAAAATTTGGATCACGGAGCGAACCAAGGACGTCAACAAAGAACCCTTATAGATTTCATGAGACCAGGGTTTAATGTGGCAAACTAAGGAGTAGCTAGGCCACCCGTACAAGTAACCTCTTTTGAAATTAAACTAGCCCTCCTAAATATGCTTTAACAGAATGTGAAATTTTATGTACTAACGAATTAAGATCCCAATGCACATATAGTAAATTTCCTTGAAATTTGTCATACCTTTTAGTACCATCAGATGTCGAAGGATGCGGTAAGACTTAACCACTTGGGATCAACTAGTTCGTGCCTTTTTAGACAAGTATTCTCCCTTTACCAAGACCACGATGATTATTAAAGAGATTACCAACTTCTAGTAAAGTGACAGGGATTCAATCTATTAAGCATAAGAACGATAAAAGGATTTGTAATGAAAATGCCCATTCTATAACTTACCTAACAAGTTCTTGTTGCAAAGATTCTATAATGGAGTAACCCTACATATGAGAGGCACGATTGATGCAGCTTCAGGAGGATCACTAATGAGAAAGACGGTAAATGAAGCAAAAGAGCTGACAGAGGAGATGGCGAGTAATAGCTATCTATGGACGAATGAGTGAAGTAGACAACCCACTATCTTTCGAGAGTAAAAAGGAGTTATAGTTATTGATCGAATGATTTAGATGCAGGCGAAAATTGATAACTTAACTCGATAGCTCAATAGCACGAAGGTTTCATCCTCAGCTTCGGTAAAAGTTGTTCAACTAAAGTGTGAACTCTATGGAAAAATGAACCATGATATGGTGGATTGTTTTTTGATGAAGGATAATGATCCGAAGCAAGTTATTTATATAGGAGCTCAATATGGATGAGGAGGGGAAAACAATCCCTACTCCAACACATACAACCCTGGGTGGAAAAATCACCTTAACTTCTCTTGGATGAACAATGTTGGAGGATAGTTCAGACCTTAAGGACCACCAAGTTTCCAATAAGATAAACCGAGCTCAATGGAATCCAAATTGGATAGGATTTTAGATAAAATTGGAAGCATGGACGATGCATATAAGAGGCTTGAAAGCAAGGTCAAGTAGGTCATTAAGAATCACGCCTTTTTAATACACAATCTGGAGGTTCAAGTAGGTCAACTAGCAGAGGTAATTTTAACTCGAAATGCAGGAACCCTTCCAAGAAATACTGAATCTAACCCAAAGGAATGAATCATGGCCATTACTCATACCTAGTAAAAGAAAGTCGAACATACAAAAGAAGATGGAGACAATAGAGAAGGATAAGCAAATATAGAATTCCTTCCAAATGGAGCTCATAATTAAGCCAATTGACAACCTCGATCGGGATTTTTGTACCCTATTATAGCTCAGTAGAAGTCAAATTCAAGTAAAGCGACGAGCAATTCTAAGGAGGTTTAATAAAACAATGTTGAGGGCATAACAGAACAACTACAAACGAGGCTCACACTAAGGGAATCAATCAAGAAGAAGGTTAAGGAGCTCACAGTGGAAGAAAACCCTAATATAACATAAAAGAAAGAGGGCCCAGGGAATTTTTACATTCCTTGTAGTATCAATAGAGTTAAAATAGATAGGGCTCTCACAGATTTGGGACCGAGTATTAATTTGATGCCCTATACTTTTACTCAAAAATTTGGGCTAGAAAAGTTAGAACCCACTATAATGTTAGTGAAGACGGTGGATAAAATAGTTCATCAGTCGAAGGGTATTATTAAGGATGTGCAATTATAGATTGATATATTTACCTTCCCCACAGACTTCTTTGTATTGGATATTTGAGAAGATGTTGAAACCCTTATGGTCTTTGGATAACCATTCTTGGCTACTGCTTGCTCAATAATTGACGTTGATGGGGTGAACTAACTCTGAGGGTCGGAGAGCATTAAATAACCTTCACTGTGTTAAAGAATGACAACAATTTTCCCTTACTTTTAGCTAACATTAAAAAAATCGAACCTCGAGGACAATGGGAAGATATTGAGGATCGTAGGAATGCATTTAGAAAGAAACAATTGTGGAGGAGAAGACGAAGGAAGGTGAAGCAGAATGAAGGTGGAACCACCTAGGGCATGGTAGCTCATATGCAAATTGTAAGATCGATGACTATGTTACCATTGCACAATTCATTTGAACCACCTTGAGCACAAGAAGAGCATCGAGCTACATATGTTAAAAGAAGCACTATATAGGAGGCAACCCATGGATTGTTAATTCCATGTTATTTCTTTAGATGTTTAGATAGTTTGAATTTTGTATTTAGGTTATTTCATTTTCAGATAAGGTTTGAATTTCGTAGTTAGGTTATTCATTTCCAAATACGGTTAGGAAGGCATAGGACTTCAACATGAGCTAGATGATCGAGGAAGTAAGAAAAAAAGAGGTGAAAGAGTTAAGAAGGGATCTCAGGAATGTCTAGAAGGACAAAAGAAGAAATAATTGGAAAATCATAGCCTGCAGTAGGGTACAACTATCCATGCAATTTTCAACTAAACATTTTACCATTTTATGTTTGTTTCACCTATATATTGATTTCATACTTCATTTTTTCACTCACTTTCATTTTAACTTTATCTCTCTAAGTTTAGAACCTCCAAACGCTCTCACTTCTCTCAAGACAAATTCCAAATTTCTACTTTATTCCAACTTCCACCTACTTGCAATCCATTATGTTGCATATTAAGCAGTCATCAAAGCACAACCAATCATTAAGACGAAATCAACTCTCAAGCCTAGACCAAAGGAATAAGGCAACAAATTTCATAGCACCTTCCTAATCTACACTGAGGAGGAAGGTATTTGATTCCAATCCCTTAATGTTAAACAAATAGTAGTCCTGACATACTTTAATTTTGGTATGCTTGATAGGCTAAAATTATGAGGTAAGGTAAAGAATTTAGCAGAAAGAATTTAGTGGGGCAAGTTTATACACTTCCAATATCCTATCTACTAGGAGCTCACCATTGAATTCTTCACTTCCCTTCATTTTGAATCCAGTAACCCTAAGGAAATGTGGTTGAGGTTACAGGGACAATATTATGAGTTGAACATTGATATCATGTGTGATATCTGTGGTTTCCCCAAATCTTCCATTGTTGATCAAAACGATGATTTTTGTGCTTCCTGTTATTAAAATGAGCTTACTGAGTTGGAGCGGTTCGATGCCAAGAATTCTCATAACAACATTATACGAAGCCATGAGCACTTGTTGTTACATAAATTCATGTGTCAAAATGGTTTTGACAAATCAAAAACCAACAAGTGTTCTATGAAGGAACTTTTATTATGGTACAGGGATCACAACATCTCAATGTGTATCTCCACACATGTGCTGAATGTTATTATTGTGAATATTTGTAAGAGGAGCAACAACTTGGCTATGGGTTATTTGGTTTCTGCCATTGTAGAGTACTATGATGTAGATTGTAGTGGCTTAACCATCTTCCTCTATGATATTCTAAATCACCATCACTTGTGGCATGCTAAAATACTAAAGTCCCGCAATATAGAACTCCTAGACATCAGCCAAAAGATTCATGTGAAGATCAAGGCCAGTCAAGCGAGCTCTAGCACAGCATCACCTCAGTAGGTAGAAGAGGACTCTACTAGCAAGGATTCCGAAGAGGACACAAAAGACTCTGGTTAGAAGAAAGTGCTCGATACAATCTTCTCCAACACCAAAGCAATTACTGTCACACTTTTGGAGAACTCTACAAGGATGAAGGAGATGGCTCGCACACAACAACGTCAGAGTCGGATATACGTTGGATTCATTGAGACTTCGAGGCTCAAGGTGTTCAACTGCCACTTCGACACCATGAGGCTTTGTTTCTAACCCTTTTCTTTTAAATTTAGTCTTTATTTTTATTTTTGTTTTATTTTATTTTTCTTCTTTCTATTTGTGTTTGTTTGTCCCCTTCTCACATTAAAGACAATGTGTTTTTAAAGTTTGGGGAGCATTATGTGTTGAGTGTGAATTCTGCATATTTTTATGTTAGTTTGTTTAAGATGCATATTGTGAATTGTGTGAATGTATCGATGGCTTAGATGGATTGAAATTGATTTAATTTTTAACATAATCTATTAGGTTGTGAAGAGTCATTAACTCACGAAATTAGTGATCTAGGTTCTTTGGATAAATATGGAAGTTAATAAGGATTTAGTGCTAGTTTATCACCCTATAAGTTGTCACATTCATTCATAATTTTAGGTCTTTTGACTAAAGTAGCTTTGCTAATATTTTTTCATAAAAACGAGTAGCTAAAGCAATAAAGTAAGCATTAAATCATAAATAAAATTTTTTGTAAATTTTAAATAAATAACTATTCCGCTGGCCTTTGGGTTATAAATAGAGCTAGTAGCTAGATAAGAACGTGATGTAGCTGAGTAATCGGATCGACACACATCACAAATGTGTGCCTTTGCATCAAAAGCCTATAATGACATTCCAACCAAGCGACTTAATAAAAATATGACCTAGTGGAGTAATCGGATCGACATTCTTTACCAATATTTGCCACTACATAAAAAGACTAGGTTCATGTCCACAAAAAATAATTAAATATATGGTTTCTAATAAAACCTACCGAAATTATAAATAGCTGAACTTTTCATGAAAGCGTACTTAGGAGTAGTTATAGAGTATGAATGACCAAATAATTATTAATGTAACTCTATAATGACCAAATAATTATTAATGTGTGTGTACAATTGAAAAGGGTTAATAACTTGACATTTGGGTCGTGATTAATATGTTTATTTAGTCCAGAGCTCCCAGACGCAGATTTTGTACGTTAACGATTAGGAATAGCTCGAATGATTGTGTTTAGAATTAAACTTGTTTCATGAAGTTGAAGCTATGGTCTCATTATTGCATTATGTGCTTTGTGATTTTATGTTGTTTGTTTGTTTTGTTTGCTTGAGGACAAGAAAACTTTTAAGTGTAAAGATGTTGAGAAGTGTAAATTGCATTATGTTTTAGGGTATAGTTTGATATGTGTTTAGCCATTAATTCAATCATTTGGTATGTGTTTAGGTTAGAATTGTGTTAGTTTGTTAATTATTTATGTTTTAAGTGTAGTACAAGTTTTTTAGCTTAAATATTATGTTTTTGAGATACCTTGATGTGTTTTTTAGTATTTCAGGGTCAACATCGAAGAACGAAAGAGTTTTAGAGACACTCGGGCCAAAACAACATCCCACGATCATGGCCTACATGCCACAATCTTGATAGAAGCCCATGGAATGGCCCACAATCGTGGCCTACATGCCATGATTATGAAAAAAGGCTCAAATGTGAGCCATGATGGTGGCCTGCAGGGCCACGATCGTGGCCTGTGTCAAGCAAGCACACAGACACTCACAGATTTCAAGTTTCGAGGGATTTTTTGGATCTTTTGGACCACAAAAAAATCCTAGGTTACCTAAAACACAAGAGGATATAAAAAGAACAAAAAGAGGCAGAGAAAAGAGTTTTTTTACATAAGCCACTTTGAGATACCCTAGAGAAAGATCCTCGAGAGATAGAGGAAGAGAAGAAGGAAGAGAGAAGAGGAGAAAAATCTGACTCAAAGTACTTCCTGGATTAGGAGGTTTCTCGACATCGCTGCCTCCCATCATCCATTTTAGATTGTATTTCCTGTTCTCTTGAGTTTTATTATTGTATAGAATTGGATTGAACAGTTGATGATAGGATCTAGAATGTCAAGGGGGATTTAAATTCACCTTCAAAATTTTATTCTTGAAATAATGAGAGTCTAATTTTTTAAGTGGTTATTGGATATTGTTATAGTTTGATTCTACTATTTCATAATTCGATAATAAACTGAGAGGTGAATCGAATGAAAAATGATTAAATTGAGCTAACTCGAGTTAGGTGATTTAATAAAACCCAAAATTAAAGTAGATTGATAATTTGTGTAGAGAGAGATCTCGTATAGGTTTCTGATAGTTTGTTAAAGAACTTTAGAACTAATTAGGGTTTGGATAGGTTGTGAATTGAGAGATTGCAACCTCCATAATCTGGTTAGTTATGATTTAGGATTAATGATTATAACTCAAGAGAGAATAATCAACCCTAGGATAGTTTAAAACCAACAATCTAATAATTCATAATCAGTTAGGCTAGCACTAAGGATAGATAAAATTTCCTTTCTCTCGATTGGTAATTTCCTTTGGTTGATTCTTGTGTGTGTTGCAAATTGCTTAATAATTAGTATTTTTGTGTTTGATTCTTAAGTTAATTAATTGAATTAAATTCTCGTATTAGTTTCGTTGCATCTTGAATTTTTGTTAATTGTCTCTGGCCTTAGATTTTAGGATTAGATTAGTTCCCTCCTCATAGGATCGACAACTTGATACTACGCTAACAAAACGTGCGCTGTAGATTATCAAGGGTTAATAATTAAAACTTACACAAAACCAATCCCCAATCATGCACGCTTAATCATCTATTTGATGCACGAACCCATTGGTTTGAGAGTTGTGAGGAAATCAGTGAAAATTGAAAACATGAGGATGGTTAGGGGGAAGTGAGAGGATAGTGAGATTTTAAGATTAACGAAAGTGAGAGAATGAAAGGTGAATGGAAAATAAGGTTAGATGTAAATATATAGGTGAGGAAGAGGCAAAAAGGGTAAAATTCTAAAAATTGCAGCTAAAAATTGCGTGGGACATTATTATCCCACCTCAAGCCACGATCGCAGTCCTTAAATTGCTAAATGCCACGATTGTGGAATGCTAAGCCACAATCATAGCAAAAGATTTTTTTGCACTTTTTTCTTAATTTTTTTCTTTTCCTCATTTAACCTCCAATATCCTTCCTTAACTTCTTATTTGCGTCATGACCTCATTGTACTTGCCTTCCATAGCATCTTATGCAAAAATTGATCCTCAATTCTTCCAAGACATGTATTTATTTTTAGTAGCTCGACATACATTTTTTCCCTCATGGTGGTCTAAAAGAGCCCTCCAATGGTGGCATGGTCGTAGATCTCATAAAGTGTAGGTGAGACACTGGATTGTGTATACTACCACCTTTCTTCTTCTAATTCGTCCTTTATTTTTTCCTTCAAGATTTTTCCTTTTCAGGTGAGCCCTCGCGATCATCAATATTCTCTTTTTGTCCACAATTTTTGGTTTGCTTAATGACTACTATAGGTTGGAGAGAACTTTTTTTATTCTTCGACATTATGAAGGAGACCTGTTCATCACCTACTCTCAAGGTCAATTCACCTCCATCAATGTCGATAATTGATTGAGCGGTGGCTAAAAATGGCCATCCAAGGATCATTGGTGTCTCTATATCCTCCTTTATGTCTAAAATAAAGAAGTATATAGGGAAGGTAAATTTATCAACCTTAACCTTAACATCTTTAATGATACCTCTTGGCTAATGAATAAAGCTATCTGCTATCTTAACATGCATCTTAATGGGTATTAACTCTCCCACCCCTAATCTTTGACATAAGGCATACAACATCATATTTATGCTAGCCCCTAAACCAGTAAATGCCTTATCTATTTTAACACCTCCAATAATGCAGGGGATGTAGAAATCTCCTAGATTGTCCTTCTTCTGTGGGAGTATCACTGTCAATTCATTTTCTACCCACTCCCTGATAGAATCTATTAGGGTAAACTGTGTATTTAATTTCTCTATCATTTCCATAACCTCATTTCGTTCGATTTCTTTGGATTTCCTTAATGCTTTGATTGGATTTGGAATCAGAGGCTGGTATTTCTTTATTTTAGGTAGGCTGTACTTAGCTAGTTAGGAGCTTTCCTTGTTCTTGACTGGATTTGGATTTTCCTGCGCTAGATGGGGTAGGGAATTTTAGATTAATTCCCCTTGATTGGCTTTAAGTCAGGTTCACTTTGCAGGAAATTTTTGTCAGCCCTTTTCTTTTCCTTTTCTCCATCATTTTCAGTTTGGTCGAGCTTCTCCTCACTAGCCCAGGTGACAACCATAATTCTTTCCTTTGGTTTTGTTTCAGTACTACTCAAAAGGGTTTTTGCATTTCAAGTCGATAGCACTTTTTCCAGTTGGTCCATTTGGACTTCTAGGTAGTGTGTTGAGCAGGCATGATTCTTTGTTGCTAGCTCAAACTTGCCTTCAAGCCTCTTATGAGCATCTTCCATACCTCTAATCTTGTCTAAGATCTTATCTAATTTGGATTCCATTTTGTTCAGTTTCTCTTGTTGGAAAATAGGTAGTCCTTGAGGTCTGACTTTACCTCTCGCATTGTTCAACTAAGCGAAATTTGGGTGGTTCTTCTACCCAGGATTATATGGTTAGAGTAAGGGTTGTTTCCCCCTCCTTGACCATATTGCGTTCCCATATAATTTACTTATTCTGATTTATGATCCTTCATAAGAGATTAGTCAATGGTATCGTGATCCAATTGCCCACACAACTTGCACTTTAGTAGAACAACTTTTACAGAAACTGAGGAAGAGGCCTTTATATTGTTTAGCTTTCTAGTTAGATTGTCAATTTTAGCTTGCATTTTTGTCATTTGGTTGATATCTATAATTCCTGTCTGCTTTCGGAAAGTTACAGGTTGTCTACTCTGCTCATTTGTCTATAACCAGCTGTTTCTTTCCATCTTTAACAACTCCTCAGCTTCATCAACATTCTTGCACATAAGGGAACCTCCCGATGCTGCATCTATTATGCCTATTGTGGGTGGGTTTACCGCATTGTAAAATGTTTGCAAGAGGAACTCCTTTGGTAGGTTATGATGTGGGCACCTCCTCTGTAAATCCTTATATCACTCCCACACTTTATAGATTGATTCCCCATCACCCTGTTGGAAGTTAGGAACTTCCTTGATTATCTGTGTTGTCTTGGTGAGGGGAAAGTATTTATCTAAAAATGCTCGAACTAATTGTTCCCATATTGTAACGTTGGAGGGGCTAAGTGAGTGATACCAACCTTTAGCTCTATTCCTTAATGAAAAAGCAAACAACCTCATCCTAACTGCATCTTCTGACATCAGATGATATTGAAGGTATCACATATCTCAATGAAATTCACAATGTGTGCATTTGGATCCTCGTTGGTCAATCTATAGAATTGTACATTTTGTTGCATCATGTTAAGCAAAGCGGGTTTTATTTTAAGTGATGCAGCTTGGAATGGTGGCTTAGCAATACCTTAATTTGCTACATTAAATCTCAGCCTCATGAAATCCATATTTTTGTTAGGCTCCTTGATTGAACTCTTGTCAATATTATTCCGCCATGGTTGCTTTCGTAGTTTCTTCTTCACATCAATCATTTTGAATGGCACGTTTTAGACGAGTGATGTTGAGTTCTAACGTTTCAGCTATCTAAGTTGAACTTTTAGTAACTCTTGTGTTCATGCAAGTGCATGGACACAAGAGTGGGAAAATGCCTTAATCTACTAGAATTAAACTAATCTATCGTCTCCCCAACAACAACGCCAAAAGCTTGTTGATTGTTAAGTTTTCATCTAATTAAAACCCTCAACTATCGTAGGTGCACGAGTTATGAATTGTAGTAAAAAAGGGGTCGATCACACGAGGAAGTGTGATCTAATTTAATCCTAAGTTCTCAAAGGCTTAGAAAAAATTAATAAAAATGAAAAGAAAAATAGAATAGAAAAGTAAATATGGGAATAGGATTGTCAAAAAATTAACTTGTAAAAATAACACGAAACGAAATTGAAGTTGAGTAACACAAAAATCACAATTGAAAATCAACCAAGAGAATTAACCAATTAAGAAGGAAGGGATTTATGCTATCATCAATGCTAATCTAGTCACTTATGCGTTAATATGGTGTCGATTCTAGACTATCGAAGGGTGGATTCCTCTATCTCGACTTATAATCACTAAGCCCTAATTGATAATCCCTAATTAAGTCGAGTAACTGAAAATGTAATCTTTCAATTAAAGATAAGCCTATAAATTAGTTAGTTCTTAATTGTTCTAATGAACAATTAGGTCCTCACATAAGATCTTTCTCTGTACAAATTACTGATTTGATTAATAACGTGGTCTATTGATTCACTTAACTCTCATTAATCCATCCCAATCATTTTTGTTCAGTTCATCCTCTCAGTTTATTACCGAAACATGCAAACATTTCAATTAATTACAACACCCAATCAATCAACACAAAAGATAACTAGATTAACATTGAATCAATTCAAAATGCCTAAAGAAAAGTTAGAACATCATCAACAATCCAAAACATGTAATCATCATTCTTATATTCATTTTAACATTCAAAGTAAGAGAACACAAAGATGAAAAGAAATGATCACTTGGAAGGGATCTGACGACTCAAGAAGGCAGCAGCTGTGAGGACCCACTTCCTCTCTCCTCCTCTTCCTTCTCTCTCTTCTTCTTCTTCTTCTCTTTTGGAGTCTTCCAACTGTGGCAGAATGTAGAGCTGCTTTAGGGTTACATCATTATGCCTTATATAGTCTTTTCCATTTACGATAATCCTAGGGTTTTTCATTGTTTTGATGAAAGTCCAAAAAGTCCCTCGAAAACTTAAAAATGGAAGGTTATTTGCGCTATCTGTCGCACAGGCCACGATCGTGGAACATTATTTCTCCTTCTATCATGATCGTGGCATAACATGCCACGATTGTGGTTAACCTCTCCTACTTCTGTTATAATCATAGCATATGGGCCACGATCATAGGTCTGGTTCAGGTTTCACGCTTCCCTCAATTCTCCTCCATTCTTTGATATTTGATCTGAAACACTTACAAACACATCAAGGCATCTCAATTACATAAAATTTAAGCTTAATGGCATATTCTAACCCATAAAATACTCAAAACACTAATGTCTAACTAATCAACATAATCCTAACCTAAACATGCGCTAATTATTCAATTTAATAACTAAACATAAACTAAATTACCCTCTAAAACATTATGCAATCTACCACTATCATTCTCCACTTGTGGTAATTTAGGATAACACTTGAGTAGACTTCCCCACAAGTTTAGTGTCTTCCTACTCTTCAAACTTCTGATTTTTACTGAGTCTCTACACTCTTAGAACTTCTCGAATATCTATTCACTCTTTTCCTCCCCTTTTAATTTCTCTAACTTGTTAAGTAAAGGTTAAGGATTAGTGTTAACAACAATAAAGGCCTCAGTACTCACATTTGAGCAAAATGATATATTATTTTCTTCTCCGAGCTCCTTCTCCATTTTTTTCAAGGAATCTCTTAAGTAGTCCTCTCAAGATTCTTAAGCTCTTTTTCACTCCCTAAAGTTTTCTGTAACATCTCGTTTCCATATAACGGGTTAAATCATAGAAACGGGTACAGGAGAGATCAATCGGAGAAATTAGGAAAACACATCTCATGCTCATGCATTTGTGAACAGTGATTTTTGCACATGAAAA
>JAOTAY010018468.1:0-14367 GCA_025629805.1 Erythroxylum baracoense
CAAACTTCATCATATTCTTGGATATAATCCGCTAACAACATATCAAGTATTTTTTAAATGTGAAGGTATTGAGAGGAAAAGGAAAAGAGGATAAAAAAGGGAAAGAGAGATTGAAGGACAAGGAGGGAGATAAATAATTGAAATAGAAATGCATAAGGTTCAGCATTCATACAACTGTAAAAGCAGTAAATTTAAAACATTCATAATGCTTGCCCCGTGTCACTAAGATTCATAATGCTTGCCCTGTGTCAGTTAAGATTTAGTAAAATGAGAAAGAATGATTTCCTTTACACCAACAGTGTAGCCAACAGAAAACTTTGCTAGTAATATCCAAGATGTATGACATATATTCTTACGTTAGCACCCGAAGCATAGGAGAATGGTAGTTCACTACGTTTTACACTTTTCTCATTGGAAGATGAACATTTAAAACTATGGAAAGAATGTGACATCTGTTGTTCAATGAGACTTAAACACAAGAAACACTAAAAATACAGTTACTACTTTCTTTAAACAGAGATGCAGAAAATAGTAGATATAACGCATCATTAAACAAGCTCATACACACTTCTTCTATAGGTTTTTGTGATAACATTCGAAAGCATGTTAACAGTGCATTTGATTCAGACTTTTCTCTGCATATAGGAGTTAATTTCCTTTGTTCTCAAAGATCCATTGCTACCATTCCACTATCCAGTATGTGAAAAAGAAAAGCATAGAACAATTTCAAATACATGAAATTTCTGACACGTCAATGCAACGCTTGATGGTTTTTCCATATAATTGAATGCAGTAACCATAATAACTCTTAGCTAGTTTTGTCATGTAAATATTATGGAAATAATATTACCTAAAATATTATTTTGTTTTCAATGTAGAAAAAACTAAGAGAGTTTTTATATTATAAAGCAAGAAGTACAAAGACATGCACGCATAAACAATTGTATGGAACAAGCATCAAGAAGCTAAAGCAGAACAAATACATTACAGAATAGAAGTTATAATCTTGATATTAAAAGCTACAACTCTGTTGAATCAAACTTCTGTTGAACTGACATATTTTCCTAGTTGAATCAAACTTCTGTTGTATCATAGTAGATCTCTTTCATTAAACTTTCAACTAAAAATAATCATGTTCTACCTATCTTTATCATAATCTTCATTTAACCAAGATGGTTAAAATATTAGTAGAGCTTCATTCTTTGATGGAAATGATAATTTATATTGAAAAATAAGAACATAGTCTTGTTTAATGGATGAAGGCATTTGCATGTGGGAGATTATCACAAATAAGACATTCATTCCCCTTTAGTCTAAAAAAAATCATATACTAATGTTGAAATGGTGAGAAAATTGATTGCGTATATCATGTAGGGCGAGTAATATGCCCCCATTTGCTTGATTTGGTGCTTCGGATTACTCAACCTATTAACTGTCCTGTTCTTCAATATGGTAGGTGTGATTAAATCTTCATAATTGCTTTCAATGTCAAAACAGAAATCAGCATGATCAAAATGCTTTGTTTCAAGAGAATTTACATTGATAAACTGAATTAATTGTGTAGTGGAAAAGCATCTCATTAAGTTAGTCAGCGTATTAGAATCTCAAAAACCATCCAAATGCATTAGTTCGAAGACCTCTAATCTTGACTAGTTTGCATCATTATCCTGGACAACATGAATCTGAAGCAATTGCAAGGCATCCTCCATCATTCTTACATGCCTAATGACTTTACCAACATGATTATCCAACCCTTTTCAGGACATCTTCCAATGTCTTACTGATTGCCTTCTAATTGAACAGTGAAAGACAATACATAACTTTTATGCAAAGCTATAAGGTAGCATCTAAGAAATGTTAGTATTGTCTTACTGATTGCCTTCTTTAGCACTACTAGTGAAAGACAATACATAACTTTTATGCAAAGCTATAAGGTAGCATCTAAGAAATGTTAGTATTGTCACAAGCTTTCACATCAATTTAGGAGGAAAAATGAAGCTATATATTACAGTAGCACTATGGCTGCATTTATGCATCAAAAGGTATTTTAGATTAACAAATCCTACATAATATATGTGTTTACTCTAGGTCATCTAGGAGCCTATAACAGAAAGGAATATGATCATCTCAAGATGTTCACTTTATGAGATGGTTATGTAAAGGGCAACTCTTAAAGTGGTGGTACCTGTAACTTCGTATAATTGTCCTGCACTTGTTTTGCTGCACTTGAATCTTGCATTTGAATGCTGCACTTCAATCCTGCAACTTTGTATAATTGTCCTGCATTGAATCCTACATTGTTTTGCTGCACTTTGAGCTTGTTTTGCTGCACTTGAATCCTGCATTGAAAGAAAGTGTCAATTGTAAAGTCACTCACATGTTTGTTTGCAACATAAAGACCATAAGCATTCTATCATGCGTGTATGAAATATGCTTAAACAGCTCACAACACATTGGACATCACTCCAATCATGATTCTTCCCAGCTTAAGTATTATAGGCAATCATGATTCTTCCTAGCTTATAAGCAAAATGATTGGATAATAGCCTTTATTTGTCTCTCAAAAACCATAAACCCTTGTTGAATGTTCTCCTTGATTTTTATTTCTAGCAAGTCAATTAAATATGGATTTTTTTTAGTTTGTTTCAAGCCCTTTATGTTCCAAGAGAGAATTATTCTTTGGAAGGGCTTGACAAGATATTTCTTTTATTGTAGGATATCAATTAAGAACAAGCAAAACAACCTATGCATTATAATGTGTAAGAGGGCTAAGTCCAAATGTTCAGATATTGGTTTGTCAAGATTTAATGCTAAAGGATTTTATGTTTAGAATTCCAAATAATATACTGCTTTTTATCTATACCTGATCTTATAATTTTTCGATCTTTGCCCTTTTACATTGAGTTACTAGGTCTTTTTTTAGTTGTAGACTGTGTTGTTTTCTTTAAATATGGTTTGATAACTTTTACTTAATCAATTAATACTATCATTGAAATCTAATGTCGAATTGAATACAGATGATTGATATGGGACCTGGTTTACCGAAGAAGAAGAATAAGGTTGCACCAAGCAGCTTAGTGCCGACACAACTGCAGTCACGGTATTGTCAGCTTTTTGGAAGTGTAGCTGATGAGCCAGCTGCTCTTACACAACCAGAAGATCACAGACCAGCACCTTCTGAGCCTACTCCATCACTAAGAGATGTCACATCTGCGCCCATTACTCATCCCATAGACAAGTATCTACAAATTTTGAGAATGCGATGCAATATTAGTTCTCCATCAAGTTCTCAAGAGATGCCTCCATCAACTTCTCAAGAGATGCCTCTAACTTCTAATCAGCCACTAGTAAATGACACGAGCCCCTTTCCTAGTATTAGTGCTACCACTGCATGTATGATCTTTTGCATCACATTGGTTAAACCTACAAGTTTAACAATTTTTTTTATCTAACCAATTAAGAGTATGTTATATGTTTATTGTAAAATATTCCTTTGCTATATTTTAGGATCCACGACTGGTCTGAAAAAGACAAGGGGTGTCACAAAAAGACACGGATTGACAAAGATTAGTAAGGCAATAGGTAAGAGATTAGAGATAGAGATCTCCCCCACTAAAGGGCGACCAACCAACTCCATACAGTCTGCCAAAGTTTCGAGTGAGATTAGTGTGGTATCCCGAACTTCCTTACGTGTAAGAACAAAATGGAAAAAAATAACTAATGAGGAGTTGGACATTGCATTTGATAAGTTAGACGTAAGTATTATCAAACTATCTAATATGTACGTGTTTTCCATATGCCTAAAGCTTTGACCAATAATTTATAATTTTTTATAGCAAAAGTTGGAAGTCAAAGGAAAGAGGACAGACGACGAAGTACATGCTGCTGTAAAGAAGTTTTTTTCTTTAAGAGCTAAAGATCAAAGATTTCATTTAAAAAATCATTTTACCAAGTACGAAAAGGATGTTAAGCCGCAAAATGTCACAGTGGCAGAGTGGATGGATTTATGCTAATATTGGGTTAGTTAATTTGATCACAAAACTTAATTTCACAACTTTATTGACAACTGATTATATTTTAGTGTTTATGAATTGTGATTTATAAATGTTATAACAGATTTTGTTACGTTTATGGTTAGAAAAAAGTTAAAAAGCCAAATTGGCTAAGATTCAGGTCAAATATTGACCAAACTCTAGCTCCAAGGCCTTTGTAGCGATACGACATGAGATTGTGAGTTATTTTCTTTTTAATTATATTTTACTTTGATTGTCATTTCAAAATTTATAATAAATATTACTAACAATATATTTCAATACAACAAAGTGACAAAGATGGAGAAGAGTATGACCGGATGAAGCTATGGTATCAGACTCATTATGATGAAAGTAAAGGTCAATGGACAGCTACCGAATGTAGAGAAAAATGGGTGAGTACATAGTTCATTTACAAATATTTGTTAGTATTTATGAATTTTAGTATCTAAATAATTCTTAATTTTTTAGGAATTAATGTGTAAGGAATTGGCAGATTCAATAGAACAAAGTCATCTGATGACAGTGGATGAAGTGTGCGACAAAGTCTTGGGCACTAGATCTGATTATGTTGTTGGCATGGGAGTTGTGGCCTTGATCACAAGTCGAACAACAAAAAAAGCTCTTGGAACTTTTATGTTCTACGCATAATATTCGTTTAGATTAGATACATACTAATATTGATATCTTATACACTTATGACGTACTTTTTATATTAATTATTGTATTATGACATGTTTGGGAATTGCAATTAAATAATAAATTGTTTGCACGCATAAAATTCTTATGATCCATAAATAATTATTAAAATTAATGATATATTAAAAAATTGAAGAATTACTAAATAAATAAAATTTGTAAGTAATATTGAATAGTTATTAAATAAATAAAATTTAAAAAATAATATTAAAATTGGAAAATTATTAAATTAAATTTATTTTTGGAAAAATAAAAAATAAATAAAAGAAGAAAAATGTATTCTGCGACGTTTTGCTAAAACATTCCGCGACGTTTTAAAACGTCACAGAATCATCAACATTTCGTGACGTTTCAAAAATGTCGCGAAATGTGGCTTTTTGCGACGTTTTCTATAACAACGCGGAATTTCAAAGATTCCGCAACGTTTGACGAAATGTCACGGAATGTTAATGATTCCGCAATGTTTTCTTATAACGTTGCGGAAAGGCCAACCTTTTCAGTGACATTTTTGTAAACGTCATGGAATGTCGGCATATTCCGTGATGTTTTACATAAAACATCTCAGAAACTTTTTGCCTACACCACAATCCGTGACATTTTTTAAAACATCGCAAATTGGATTCTGCGACATTTTTGGATATTCTGCGACGTTTTAAAAACGTCACATATTGCGTTTTATTTTTGTAGTGTACCTTACTCAATCTCTCGATCTATTGCAAGATATAAATGTAATAACCTCTTCCTACACTGAAGGATTAATTGTTAGATTGAGCCATATCATGTGAGAATATATGAATAGCATTCCATTGCCATGCATTATATTTGCATACACACATATGAATCATGATTTAGAAAATATTGCAAGATAGTATATGCACTCAATTGACATATTCCAGGGTATGGAACGAAAATGAATGTGCATTCCTAATGTTTTGCATTTTGATTTACTAGTAACATGAATTGATGGATTATAATTAGTGAATTGGAAATATATTGATATAATTGTGTAATTGGTAAAGTGGTATGTGTACCTAAATTTGGAAAAAATGTTAAAGAGCAAGACAAAAATGATACATGAACATTTGGGTAGATTAGGCCTATGAAATAGTGACATGTGGCATTGGGAATGGGTGACACTAATTGGATGTCAAATTGCATGAGTACATAAGTGACAAGTGGCCTTTAAATTTGTGACAAATGGCACCTTAGACTTATGACATGTGAAGCAATAGAATGGTGACATGTGTAGCTTTACAAATGGTGAAATATATAGCCTTATAATTGGTGACATGTGTAGCCTTATAGGTAGCGAAATATCGAGGCTTAAATGAGTTACTTGTGGGGCTAAAGTAAGAGACACATGGACTAATAGAATAGTAACATATGGACCAATAGAAGGATAACATATGCACCAATGGAATGGTGACACATGGACCAATGGAATGGTGACACATGAATTAGTTTGACTTTCTTTGAATTTTCTAGAGAAAATGAATGAAAAAGGCAATAGAAGTGAGAGTGAAGGCCAGCCATAAGGTTAGGAGAGGGAGAAAAACAAAAGAAAAAGGGGGAGAGAAGAGGAGAAGGAAGGAGGTTATTAAGGTAAGTTGAAATCAATTTCATCGTTCTCTTTCGATCTATCTTTCATATCCTTAGAGCACAAATTTGATGAAACTCAAAAAATTAAAGTTATAAATACAGGTCTTAACTGGATCTCTGTGAAAGTGGATTGAGAAAATAGTGACTAGAGCTCGAGTTATGTTTGTTTCCCCCAATATTGCCTGTGATAGACCCCTATACTGGAATATGTTAGATGGAGTATTTCCACTAAATAGGCATCTGTATTTTAGCCATATATTAATCTGTAGATATCCAAATGGGATTATTTTTAATTTAGTTTATACTAGATACATATGGCTACAATTTACATGAAGGAATAGAATTTTAATTCTGTCTCTAAAGGGTTTGAAATTTGGCTTGAAGTTGAGTACTGGGTGCTGTCATTTTTTGAGAACATTCTGTAGTATTTTTTGTATAACTCGCATAATACTGAACCATACAGCATGAACTTGATGTTGTTAGAAACTTAAGACATATAGGAACATTTTTTTAGCAGAAGGTGTTGCTTAAATACCTCAGTTTCTAAGTAAAAGTGGTCATACAAAATTGACCTGAAAATAGAGTTGGAAAAACTGGAAAATGGGAATGGTTATCAAGTGAAAAATGCTTGTTTTATGTGTGCTTTGACACAAAAAATGTTTAGGTGCTTTCCTATGATCCATTTATGCTTGAATTAAACTTAGTGGATGATGGATAAAGTGATTAAATATGCGATATGTTCAAAGTGATAATGGAAGTTATAACTTAAGTATGGATAGTTGATATCATTGAGACAAATTCTAGAAATTTAGAGATGTTATAGAAATGAAAGTGATCGTATATGGCTAATATGATTCAAGTGAGAGTAATGTGTATTAAGTAAAGGTGAATGAGAATTAAATATTGTCATCTTATGACCCTAGAAAAAGAATTGGAAAGCATGTATGTTATAAACATATGACTGATGATATTAGATTAATCAAGTTCTTTGATCTATAAACCTAAGTGTAAGCTTGACATACACAAATGATGTTGTTAATGATCAAGTGATATGATTAGGGATAAATACCCAGAATATTCAATTGAGCATGCATTGAACATGATACATATGCATGTGCATGGTTAAACAATGATACGATTGCAGTAATATGTGGATTATGTCTGTTGTATGATATAGAAGCACAAGTTGACCGACAACATCCAAACACTACCGGATCATCAAGGCAATAACTTACCTGGAGTATACTATGAGTTAACCTAGATTTGTCAACTCAATTATATGTGCATTTCTGTTTGAGTTATATGTGTAGTGAGTTGACTTAGATGTATTTCACTTGTTTAATTTTTATGTATCAAACTGTTACTAGTTTGATTGTGATAATTCTAGACATTAATTATTTGAGGAGATCATTATTCGGGACTGTATTAGAAATACTCATTATATGTGAATTTGATTGAATAAGTGATACTTAACATTCTTGTTGAATGCTGGACCAAGGTCTGATGATAAATGTGAATGTGAATGGAATGAGTGATGCTCAACTGATTGTTGAATGCCGGACTTTGATATGATGATTGTGATATATGATTGTATGTTATGTGAGATGATACATTTCATGACATTAATGTACGTGTTCAGATAAAGGAACTATGACCAGAGTGACCAGTCTGAAATAAGTCCGGTATCCACAAGCAATATAGGTCAATACCTGAAATAAACCCGGTATCCACAAGGGATATAGGTTAGTGCTTGAAATAAGCCTGGTATCCACAAAGAATATGGGTTAATACCTGAAACAAGCCCAATATCCACGAGAGATATGGGACGATTAATAGGCACTCGGTCACAACAAGATAAAAATGAAAGTAGAGTCTCATGTGCATTGCATACACATATCTTTACATGTATCATGTGAATGGTTGTGAAAAGTTAATGAATTGTGTTGACCTAATGTTGTGCAACCTTGTATACATATTGATGAGATGAATGATTAGATTACTCTGAAATGATTATATGAAATGTTTATATGCATAATGTGTTTATCGAAATATATGTATATATATTATGAATTGATATACACAACTGGAAGATGTGTTAAATAAGATATGATTCTAAATAACATGATATACATGTGAATTTGGTTCTTGCTTGTAATATTTATGTCCTGACATGGGTGAGCATATCAATGATGGTTCACTCACTGAGTTCGCAAAACTCAACCTAAAATTGTAATATTTTTTTCAAGCTTAGAGGAGTTACTGGTTAGACCAATTGGAGTCTAGCCACTGTATTCGGATAAGAGTTAAAGGCCGAGATCAGTTGCACCTACTATGTCTATAGTCTTTCTTTTGTATTTTAAAATTGTATTCTGTAAATATTGTACAACATTTATGCGAATTGAAAAATGTAATGACTATATGACTTGAAATGTTTTGTAGTGGACCCAGTTGATTAATGGAATATATGATGATGTGTTAATTGTTGTAACATTTTCGTTTGAAAATGTTTTTGAATAAAATGCACCAAAATTGATTCTTTGTTTTCTAAAAATGCATATCCTGCGTGAAAATTTTTGCAATGAGTTTAACTGACTATCCTATCATGCCACCCTTGTAGAGTATGTTCTTGAATGCCAACGGTAGGTTCGGGAATATGCCGTATAAAATTGGGGTGCTATAATAAATATATTCAACATTCATTAAAGACATATTTCATTCAAATCAATAAAATAAGAGTTTAACAAGATAGTTTAAAAGTAATCCCTAAAAATAAATCATCCACTCATGGCATCTATAGCATCCCCAACAATTGAATAATCCATCATACAATGACTAGAAGAGATAAAACAAATAAAAATTAAATAAAAAGAACTCCTCCTTTTCTTTGCCAAAATCTGGAAATTTCGGTGTTGGAAAGCTCTTCTCTTAATTGTGATTGATAATCTTTGAATCTCTACCTTCCTTAAGACTTTTAACTTGGATTTTTCACTCAAAGAGGCTATTCTACATAGAGGTTTCACGTCCTCCCTTGTCTATAGGGGTTTATTATCTTATATAGTCTAGCAAACCTAAAAATTAAGTGAACCCCACATATGTTCTCGGGTTGGACATCCCATGATTGTGGGAATTGGCATGATTCCCATAATCGTGGGTTCTTGCAGTAGAATGCTTCCTCTTCTCTTCTCCTCTTTCGATCTCTAGCTCAATTTCCAAGTTGCCAACCTCTATTCTTGCATCAAAATAATCAATTCTTACGCTAAATTAACATTAAATATAAAAGGAGAACAATGAAGATCAAACTAACAAAAACATACCAAATGAATCCTAAAATACAACAATAACAAACTATTATGCAAGAAAAACATGCCAAGAACTTTGAAAAACACATACTAATGCACAACTATCAAGTTGTTCATTGAATCAAGTTTAAATCAAAATGTAATGAATTCCTAAGAAATATCTTACCTAAATCTAAACTTATTCTTAAATTGCTTTCTTTTTAGTTGTTGCTTAATTTTATACTATGAATCATTTATTTATTTCTATTTTCATTAAATTGCATTTGAAGTCTAGATGATTTTATGAATAATTGGTAATTAATAACTACTCCTCATAGGATCCACCCACAATCGCCAGTACTAGCTATGATTATACCATATGATATAAAGTACATATATCACTTTGATTATGTCATTGGAGCTTTAAAATTTACAAGCCCTTTAATATCACAAGCACATGGGTTGTAGGTGTTGATCCCATGAGGAGGGGGATTAGTCTATTCTTAAAACTCTAAGGCTACAAAGATATGACTAAAAATAAACAATGCAATGGAAAGTAAATAAGAGAATTGAATTCAACGAATTAAATCAAAAGTTAAACATGAAGGAATTAACAATTGAGCAATAAGAACACACAATGGAAATCAACCAAAGAATTTACCGGGTTATGAGAATGGAGATTTTACCTATCATTAATGGTAACCTAGCTGATTATGTGTTAATGGGGTATCGGTTCTAGACGATCCTAATGCTGATTACTCTTCTCGAGTTATAACCATTAAAACCTAATTGGATTATGATATTTGTAATCTCTCAATTCACAAATTATTCAAAACCCTAATTAGATCTGAAGAACTCTAATAAACTATCGGAATATCACATGGGATCTCTCACTGAACAACTACCAATATGATTTGTCATAGTTTCTATTAAATCGCCTAACTCTCATTAATCCAATTTAATCATTTTCATTATGTTCACCCTCTCATTTTATTACCGAATTATACAACAACGCAATCAAGTTCAAGCATGCACTCAATCTAATTCTAACTAGCATGACAGAATCTCATGAAAATACCAATCAAAATGATTCAAGTGTAGTTCCATTGCTTAATACAAAACATCATAATATGCCTTAACATAGACCCTAATTAACAAAAATGCAAACAGTGACTAAAACAATGCAATTGACAAAGCAAGTGTCACCTCCTCACTCTTAAAGATCACATTGTCTTCAATGTGACAAGGCAACCATAAAATAAGAAAAATGACATCAAACGAAACAAAATACATAAACCAAAAAAAAATCAAACCAAACAAAAGACATGAACACCTAATAATGTAATTAAATCAATTTAAAAAATTTAGGGAAAGAAGGGCTTATAGAGATTGTGGTGGCGACGATGTTGGCGAAGGGGCTTCAAAACTATTCATCTGAAAGAACTTAAGGAACTTCTTCTTCATGTACCGTTGCTCCTTATAGACTTATCTCATTTGGGTGCCGAGCTTGTTAATTTGCAGTGTCATTTGTTGATGATTAGAGGCCATCTAGTCAAGGATTTGCTTAAATCTATCGACCTCTGCTAGTGCAATTGGTTCCTCTTCCACTACTTCTTCTTGTGGCTCCAAGACCATTTGGGATGTGGATGGTCAAGAAGCTGCTGTATCTTTGCCCTTCCTATTCTTAACTGCAGTGCACTCAAATAAGATATGTTAAACATATCATATTGAGTTGTACGTACACTATCCACATCAAGGTTGTAAAACAAAGCCAAAGTAGCAACAATGTGAGACATGCCAAAATAAGAGCTCTTCTTATTAACACAACTGACAATAGAACGAAAAATTTGATAAAACACAACTGACAATATAACGAAAAATTAGATAAGATGTATTTATTTTAATTTTTCGGTCCATGCACTAAAGAAAGAAAAGTTTCTTGGCTAAGCATTTATTACGTTCAGTTTTATTGAAAACTATAAAGAACATAAATTTCTGCAAAAGTAAATGCTCGGCACTACAAATTAAAGTGTTTGGTGCATTTTTAGAGTCAAAATTAGCTTCATCCGTTAGAGTTTTCCAGTAATTATCCATATCAAAGTCATCGTAATCATCTAAAATTTTTGTGACCGATAAATTGAAAAGTGCACGAATGACATGATAAAGTTTATAAACATCGCCAGCTATCCTAAACCAGAATACATCCATTTTAGGATTATAGCGCACAGTGGTGAAAAACTCGATAGTCATTATTGGATCAATTGGCACATCACAGCGAATGATCTACCCCAACCAATGTTTGCAACTAATTGCTCAACATTACGCCTCACTCTTATAGTTTCTAATAGTTCAAAGTCAAAATATCTAGGAGTAATTAGTTCACTATCTCTAAAGTCCCGAAAATGCATAGCTTCGTCTTCCGAATAAATGGGGAATGGGGCACGAAAAGTAGCCACCAAATCTGGTTTGCCTTCACCGGAGACTTGAAGGCACAATTCGTCGATTGGTTTCTGAGCTGCCATCTTCTTCAGAGCCATTGCGAAAGAGAAATCTACAAAAATAAGGGAAAAAGAGATGAGTTCAATTTTTAGAGAGAGAAAGAAAAAATCTCACAAACTCCTTTGATTCTTGAATGATTAATGTACAATAAGTATAAAGGATTGAAAGATTTATAAAATGAGTGAAGAAAATATCAAGAGTTTAGTAGAAGATGAAGGATTTTAGAGAGTGGGAGAGTAGGTTTTTGTGTTTGTAGAGAGAGAGAGTATTAAAAGTTGAAGAATGAAGAAAGAAGAAAAGAAGAGGGAGATTTAAAAATTTCCCTCGAATGGGATTCCCACAAATCGTGGGAATACCCCTCATTCCCACGATCGTGGGTTTTCTCTTCAAAAACTTTCTGGAGAGATTTCCCATGGTCGTCGGAATCACATATTCCCATGATCGTGGGTTTACTCTCCAGAAACTTTCTAGAGAGTCTTCCCACAGTCGTGGGAAACTTACCAATTCCCACAATTGTGGGTTGGTGCAATTTTTCCAGTTTTAAACCTTCTTCCAAGCCTAGCATGCATTTTTAATAATGCCACAACCTACAAACACATCAAAATAATCTTACCAACAAGAAATTTAAAGGAAAAACAAGTTGACATTCAAACAAAATCCAAATAAACATCAAGCAAACTCAAATCAAATATAGTCATAATAAATGAATCAAACACACAAATAAACAAAGACATTCTCCTTATGCTTAATGCGATTCAAATGAATGGTATAATGGTAGTGCAGCCACTGATCAACATTTGCACATGAGCTACCCTGTTATAGATTCTACCTTCCTTGTGGTTTTCCTTCCTTCACCTTCTCCTATGCGATCGTTTCTTTCTGAATGCATTCCCAGGATACTTATTCTCTTCCTATTGTCCTTGAGTTGGTTTCCTTGATATTAGTTGGAAGTAGAGGGGAACCATTGTCTTTCTTTGACACTTTGAAGGCTATTTGTTGCTTCCCTACTCTCAGAGTTAGTTCACCCTATCAACATCAATTATTGATCGAGAAGTAGACAAGAACGGTAGACCAAAGACCACAGGGGTTTCCACATCTTCTCCAATATCTAGTATGTAGAAATCTACAGGGAAGATGAATTTATCAATTTGTACTTGCACGTTCTTAGTAATTCCCTTCAATTGGTGCACTGTTCTATCTGCCGTTTTCACTAATATTTTTGTGGGCTCTAACTCTCCTAACCCCAACTTCTGACTAAAAGTGTAGGGAATCATGTTAATACTTACTCCCAAATCTGCGAATGTCCTGGCTATGTTGACTCCATTGATACTGCAAGGAATTAAAAAATCCCCTGGGTCTTCTTTCTTCTGTGCCATGTTAAGGTTTCCTTTCATTATGTGCTCCTTCGACTCTTTCGATAGACTACCTGCATTTTTAGAAGATAAAGCATTAGCGAGTTGACCTACTTGAACCTCCAAATTGTGGATAGATTGTTAGAGTAGTGCTCTAAAGGTAATCAACTTTGGGACTTTTGTACAAACTTTATTTTGATTAATAAAGCAAAAGGCATTATTCATTAATTTGATATTAATTTATATGAGAATTGATATTGATCTTAAATCGAATTAATGATGTCCATGATACAAAATATAACTTGAAGGAAATCATGATGAGATCATGATAATGAGATTCCTATCATGTGTAGTTATGTTAGTATCTAAATAATACCTAGTCATAGGATTAATAAGACATGACATTATTAATCCAGACAGATTAGCATATGTCATACTCCTTGATTTGATCAAGCAGTGAATCTCACAAACTGTAAGCATGAGATGTTTAGAGTATGTGGATGCTTACTAAGGGTAGTAAGTACATTGGATGACCCGCTATGAGATTATCATATGAATGATCTATCGAATGTTAATGATTAATCTCAACATAGCAATGGTGTAAATATCCTTAGACTTGAGGTACTAAAGGATATCTTAGATACTAATCCTGTGCTTTGACATCATTCCTTGTTAAGTCAAGACAAGGTCACTCTTAGGGTGGTGATTGGGCACAGTTATTAGTATTTAAAGGTAATTGGGTAGCCAATAAAGGATTCACCACTCCTGATAGAAGGACGTGATACCCATGACCTCTTATCAGGATCATTACTCGAGAGTCTCTGGCTAGAACAGTTATGTGTCATGAAGAGAGTCTTCAATGACACATAAGAGTAATGAGATCCTAGGACAAGAACTAACATCACTTGG
>JAOTAY010018572.1:0-14355 GCA_025629805.1 Erythroxylum baracoense
CGCCACCCTCGCGGGGCACGAACTCGGGTATCACTGTCGATATCGGGTTCGGGTCCGGCGGAGTTGGGGTGTTACAAATGGGATTGTAAAATATGGTCCAATAGGATTGTGACATATGGACGAATGAGATTGAAACATGTGTCTAAGACTGGAACATTCATGAAAAGGCATATAGAGAAGGGAGATGGATGAAATTTGATGGCTTAACTTCATGTTTTTCTCCTCTTCATTCCACTTTCTTCATCCCATCATTTTTCACTTGGTAATTCAAGCAAAACCAAAGAGAAAAGGAAGGAAAATTATTAGAAGAACTACTTTGTCAATTTTAAGGTTTGGGATTTCACTTAGTTGATTTCTATATTTGTGCGTGATTAAATAGATATAAAGATTCATCTGGATGTGAAATTTTTGCTAGGATGGTGCTTTGTTGTTATTTTGGTGTTATCTTGGATAGAATTGGTTGAATATGACAAGAGAACATTGTGTAGTGGAATTCTATCTAGGGTTTGTTTAAGGCAATCATATTGTTTGAGTCATAACTCAGCATAAATACCCCTAAATTGTGTGATTTTAGTTGCATATGAAACCTAAGACATAGGACTAAATATCTATAGAGAGACTCTAACTTAATTCTAGCTCTATGATCTTGGAAATTGAGATCAAAAAAAGTGACTTGATGTTACCCCTGTTTTGGAGCAACTTGTGATATTTTGCTTATATCTCATGATTTATAATCTCAAATGGTCTGATTGTTGGTGCTATAGAAAATTAAAACATAGGGGCACAATTTTTTAGAAGAACTAATTGCCCAGAAACCTTATTTTCTATATCAAAATGGTCATACAAAACTGACCCGAAACTTGTCCTGTGAAAACAGCTACTTGGAGGTTTCAGATCCTTTATCCCGCAATTGTGGGAAATGGCTAGGAAGGTGAAAAAAAAAGAGATTTTGTGCAATTTATGACTGTATTTTTCTTTCTCTTGTATGGAGTCTCCTGAATGGATGCTTTTAAAACTAAGGCTTTTTAATAGAGGTGATAGAAGTAGGTTCAGTAGGGGTGTTTAGCGATCCTATTATTGGTGACAGAGAAGATGATTCAGAAACAAAAGTTTCAGACTATTGTTCATGGTGGAGAGTTTTGCCATGGCTAGTTGTGGGTGTCAAAGTTTTCTTTTGTCCCTTGGACTTTATTCATGCCATTTCAAGTAAGCTAGTGAGATTTAATAGATTTGAGAAAAATAGAGAGTTTAAGTGCAGAGAGGTAAAAAATGCTTCTAAGAATGATGAAAATAAGTAGAAGGAAAAATCCTTCTCAAGATATACTAAACGATTCTTGAGTGTGGATTTCATGTGAAGATGAACAATCATATATGCTACTAGAGGAGGTGTGATCGCCTACGTATATTCAGTCAATCACGTACAGAAAGCTGTCAAAATAGTGCGCGCGTTTTAAAAATTGAAATGACACTATTTAATGACTATCGTTTTAAGACACGTGTATTCTATCTTGTTAAACTGAGAGGAGCCTTCTAAATTGAGAGGAGCTTGATAAAGAATATATTAGAAGGAGCCTGTTAATATCTACAAAAAGAAGTATTATAGAATCTTCATACAAAGTTAAATATCAGACAATCTATACATACCAAGTTCTTTTCTTAACAAACAAAATCTATCTTCAGAAAGTGGCTTAGTAAAGATATCAGTTACTTGATTTTTAGTTTTAACATGAAAAAGATTAATGGTTCCTTCTAAAACATGATCTATAAAAAGATGATGTTTTATTTATATATGCTTAGTCCTATAATGATGTACAGGATTTTTAGAAAGATTAATTGCACTGATAATGTCACATAGTATAGGAATATAATCAAAGTTTGGAGAAAAATCATATAGTTGAAGTTTCATCTATAAGATTTGAGCACAATAGCTGGCAACTACTATATATTCTACTTCAACTGTTGAAAGCGCCATGTAATTTTGTTTCTTACAAGACTAAAAAAACTAGACATCCTCCAAGAAATTGACAGTGACCACTTATGCTTTTCCTATTAACTTTATCACCTGCATAATCTGCATCACAATAGCTAACTATGTTAAATGAATCAAGTTTTGGATACCATAATCCAAAATCCATAGTTCTGAGAAGATAGCGAAAGATCCTTTTAACTACTTAAAGGTAGCTTTCTTTTGGATTTGATTGAAAGGGTGTGCAAAGACACATATTAAGCATAATATCTGGTCTTAAGCTTGTAAGATATAAAAGTGATCCAATCATTCTTCTGTACTTTGTCTCATCTGTAACCTTGCCTTCTTCATCCTTATCAAGTTTAATTTCAGTATACATAAGAGTATCCATCAGTTTGGCATTCTTAAAATGATATTTCTTGAAGAGTTCCTTTGTGTATTTATCTTGATTAATGAAAATTACTTTTTTTGTTTACCTAATTTGCAACCCAAGAAAGAAGGATAGTTCTCCCATCATACTCATTTCAAACTCCCCCAGTATTAAGGCTAAGAATTCTTCATCAACATCTATTTGTACTATGAGTAAATCATTCTCCTTTTTCTTAATAAATAAATTTTTATCTACTTTTCCTTTTTTAAAGTTATTCTCAAGTAGAAAGTTACTCAACCTCTAAAACTATGCTCAAGGAGCTTGTTTTAGACCATACAAAGCTTTAGTTAACTTCATAATGTAATCAAGATGGTTTTCATTTTCAGACCTTAGAGGTTGCTTAACAAACACTTTTTCATTAATATATCCATTTAAGAAGGCACTTTTGACATTCATTTGGAATAATTTGAATTTTCTATAACATGCAAAAGCAAGTAAAATTCTAATTGATTTTAATCTAGTAACAGGTGCATAAGTCTCATCAAAATCAATACCTTCCTGTTGATTATAACCTTGAGTTATAAGTCTAGCTTTGTTTCTTACCACATTACCATTTTTATCCAGTTTGTTTCGAAATACCCAACGAGTTCCAATTACTGACTTGTTTTGTAGGCGAGGTACTAGACTCTAAACTTTGTTCTTGTCAAATTGATTTAATTCGTCTTTCATAACTGAAACCCAATTTTCATTCATAAGAGCCTCTTCAACAGTCTTTAGTTCTAATTATGAAATGAGGGCAACATAATTGTTTTTGAAAGATGATCTAGTTATTAAACTTTCAGAAGGGTCTCCTATAATATACTGAAGTGTATCAAAAAGTCTCCATTCTCTTGGTGTTCTTTGTTGCATTGGCACCTGTTGAGATGTTCTTGGAGAAGGAGCCTGCTCTATCCTAACTTCAAAAGGACCTTTTTGATCTTGTAATTTTGAAGGTATTATAGGTGTAGTTTGAGTCTGCGACATAATTTTAAGAACTAAAGGGTGCTTTTCATCATCTGAAACAATTATTATTATCGAGGGTAGTACTTCATCAAATACCACTTGCATTAATTCTTCTATCCTCTTTGTTCTTTTATTATAAACTCTAAATCCTTTGCTAGTAGTATTGTAACCCAGAAAAATAGATTCATCTGATCTCGCATCAAATTTTTCAAGGTTGCCTTTTCCATTATTTAATACAAAGCACTTGCAGTCGTTGATGCAATGCAATACCCTTTTTCAATCTGAATTTTTCTGCAAAACTTAAAAACTTCAAAAGTATCATCCTTATTTAATAGGAAATAAACCTATGTAAATTTAGAATAATCATCTACTATAACAAAACCATAGTGGATACCACCAAAGCTTTGAGTCCCAATAGGACCAAATAAATCCATATGTACAAGTTCAAGCAGTTGGTTAGTAGAAATAATATTTTTAAGAGGAAATCTACTTCTAATTTGTTTTCCTTTTAAACAAGCTTCACAAACCTAATTATTCTCAAACTTCAAATTTGGTAGTCCTCTTACTAACTCATTTTTTGATACTTATGATAAAATGTTCATACTAGCATGTCCAAATCTTATATGCCAGATAAACGAATCCTTTCATGTTTTTCAATTAAGAACAATATATATTCTGATTTCTAGGACTAACAAATACAATATTATCATTAAGATTATCTATTATTCCATAATGTGATGCATAGAAAGTTACTCTATATCCCTTATTACACATTTGACTTACACTTAACAAGTTATGTTTCAATCAATCAACATAAAGAATGTTATCAATAGAAGCAGAATTAGAGTCATCAATTTTACCAATTCCAGTGACTTTTGCCTTGTTTTTTTGGCAAAGACGACATTACCTCTATCTTTCCTTTCAATATAGTTGAAATGTGATACTTCACCTGTCATGTGTCTCGAACAATCACTATCAACTATCCATTGATTTTCTATTGTCTTTGTTCCAAAGCATATCTACAGAATGTATTATCTCATTTTAGGTTCCTAAATTTTTCTGGGTCCTTTCAAGTTAGTAGTTTGACCTTTTGGTCTCCAAACATACATTTGAGATAATTTCTTCATTCTCTGATAGTTAAAGGAATGACTAAGATGACCATGTCTACCACAATAAACGCACAAAATAAATGAATGAGAATTACTATAATTTTTTTCCATTTATCATATTCTTCCTGTTTTGACTATAGCTACTGCTAGATTTAGCAAAGAAATTCTTGTATGGCCTAATATTATTATTTTCATTATATCCTTTTCTAGCCTTATCAAAAACACCTTTACCATTCCTAAGTAATGCATTAAGATTATTCCTTCCATCAACAAAATTAGCAAGATCTTTTTCTATATAAATTATCTTTTTAGCAAATTTCTCTTTCTCAAATTTTAGAGCATCAACTTTTTCTTCTAATTGTTTTACCTTAACAGAATCATTCTCAAGCAATGTATTCTCTAACTGACTTACCTTTTGTTCCAAAAATTCATTTTTAGATACTTTTTTCTTATTATCATTTTCAAGAGACATATTTTTAATCAACAAATTCTTATTTACAAACTCTAATGATTTAATCTTATTCGTTGAAGATGCATCATTATTCGTAGGCTTCTCAACCTTTTTGAAATATTACACTATTAATTTATTATGATGATCATACAGTTCATAATATGCATTTCTTAATTCATCAATTTCAATATCAGAGTTAGAATAATATACCTCATTGTCCCCTGATTCAACCAAAAAATAAACGTTGCTGACTTCTTCATGCTCTTCTTCTTCAAAGTTTTCAAAATCCTCATTCCACCAAGCTGCAGTCATAGCTTGCTTTCTGGGTTTTCTATTCTCTATTTTGTCCTTTTGAAGAAGAGGACATTTTGGTCTTTTGTGTCTAGGCTTCTTACAATGATAGCATATTAGTTGATTATTTTATGTATTGCTACTGTTGACGATGCCTTTTAATAGGAAACTATTATTTCGAGTTCTCTTATTTCCTTCTATTTTCTTCATTGGCTTCTTTTTGTAGAAGCATGCATATTTTCTGACCATGAAATTGAATTCATCATCCCCATCTATTTACAACTCATTGTCCCTTTCATCACTGTTTGATGGATTTGATTCATCAGTTGCTTTTAGTGTCATTTCTCTTTTGTATAAGGATCCTTCATCTTACATAAGCTAGGTTTCATAGATCATTAAATTTTCTCTTAACCAGTCGAGTGAAATAATGTCTAGATCCTTTGCATTTTCTAGATATGTCACCTTGGGTCTCCATTCCTTTAGCAATGACCTTAGAATCTTTGTTGCAAGCTCATCATTGGGATATATCTTTCCAAAGTTATTTAAGGTTATGATGGCGTTATTAAAACGTCCGAAGAATTCACCTATAATTTCTCCCGGTTTCATGTAAATAGTTTCATATTGATGCACTAAAAGACTTATTCTATGTTTCTTTACCTCATTCATTCCTTCAAAAGTAATTTGAAGTTTGTCCAACATTTCCTTTGTTGTAGAACAGGAGGATATCTTTTCACTCTTCTGGAGATAGTGCATAAATAAGATGATTCTTACATTTGCATTCAGTTGTGCATTTTTTCTATCAGCATCAGTCCATAATTCTACGTCTTTAGTAATAGGAGGTGTAGCTCCAACTTTGATAGCTTGCTAGATTTCGATATGTACATATAAAAGATAAATGGTCATTCTCTCTTTCCTATAGGAATAATTGTTTCCATTGGAATAAAGAGGCTTTGATACAGATTGTCCTTCAAGACTTCTTAAATTATTTGCCACGATCTATCACGTGATGTAAAACACAATAAATGTGAAACCTCACTCTGATACCAAATGATAAAGCAAACACACATAAAAAGGGGGTGAATTGTGTGTGACTTAAAAATTTTGCAAGTTACTATCAATTCGTGTAAATAATAAGAGCTTGCTAAATTTCAACAAAATGAGTCTGTAAATAAAAGGAACATGTTAAAGTTCAAAACGAAAGGAGCCTGTTAATGTTCAAAACAAAATGAACCTCTTGCAATATCAAAACAGAAGGAGCCTATTCAATTTGAAAACTGAAGGAGTCTCTTGCAAATTGAAAACACAGACACTATAATGTGAAAATTTAATGGTTAAGAAGAGAGAAAGAATGACACAGTCGATTTATACTAGTTTGGCTTATAAAAAAGCCTACGTCTAATCTTTAAATATCCAACTTGAATATTTCACTATAAAACTCCAAATGATATATTTTGACGAGCTTCTCTAAGCTCACAAGTATATGTTTTTCAAGGTTTTTCAACCTTCTACACTCGTAGTGTTTAACAAGCCTCCTCAAACTCTCAACAAAAATGAATATAGGATTTGCTCAATGTAATCTTCAAGGAATAACAATCTCTCTCAATGGAGTATTTTCACTTTCTAAAGCACAAAGAGTTTGATAAAGATATGGCTTTCAAGAATATTAATGTTGCTGATGTATTTCAAAAATCTGACTTATTTATAAATACAGTGATTCTTCCTTAAATAAACATTTTCTTTAACTAGTCGTTGCTTCACTTATATTCTGAGTTGACATTGAATTTAAAGACTCTTCGATATCATCTTTGCTAGAATCTTCTAGTATCCAGACGTTTAAAAAAATTGACAATATCTCAGAGCTGATTTTTGAATTATGTGATTAACAAGATCCTTCCGGATATTGTAGAATCATTTCTAATAAATCAGGTAAGTTTATTAAGAAGGTTCCTACAAGAAAGGAAACATTTATCATATCACAGACAACTGGATTTTATATCTTTTTAAAAGTTATATTCTTTTGAAAGCTATATCATTACCTATTCGAATAAAGAGAAATAAATAAATTTTAAATTTTGAAATATTATATAGTTATCATCAAAATCATTCAAAACAAACCTTGAGCTAGCACTAGTTGTCACAATGATTAAAGAAATTGAACCTTTACGTATTCAATATTTAATTTAACAAATGATTACTTCAATCAATAAACTAATCATGATCATTAGAAATGAATAAAAAAATCATAAAAACAAAGTAGAGAAAAACAATTCAATATATGAATAGATGAAACACTTAGCAATAAGACCTAATTATCTCCCAATTTTTCGCTTCAACTAAGATAAAAAAAAAGTTAGCCAATAATGGTCAATGCTACTACTAATATCTAGTGAAGAGAAACTATACTAACGTCTACTAAAAAGAAGAAAAGAGAATTTTGTGAAAAGCTAGAAAATAGAGATGAAAAACTTAGGATGCCCTTCGTCCTTCACTTTAATCCTATTTATAGCCATTTTGCCCCATATTTTGTTGATGTTTGGATCTTATTATTTTGATTCTTTGAATCTAAGAAACCATAACTTCACTGATTGCCATCCAGACTTGGTCAAGATAAGGTTTAAATAAATTCTAACACTTTTTCTTATAAATTCAAAATCTATATTAACAAAAACTTTTACAAAAATTACAATTTCTTATATTTGTGAAGAATGTGAGCTCAATATAAGTTCATGTAAGACTCGTATTAGGCAAGAATTTTTAAATTTTTTAGTATAAGAATAAAAGGGAATTTTTAGGGATCAAAGAGAGGGCAATCAATAGGAGTCAAACTAGAGCATTTTGACACAATAAAAGAGCAACTTTATAGAGATGAAGGAGACTTCATTAAAATTCAACAAAGAACATTAGAATTTTAAGAATTCTTGATAATGACATCTTCTACCTTTTTCTCTTGATTATTGTTGGATATCTTTAATTAAGTATGGACTAAATTGGAAAGGATCTAGGTGAAGGGCTCTTGCATTGAATTGTTTTTTAGACTTTGGCGTAAGACTAGGGGAAGCTTCATCACAACTTGGAAACAATTTGTGGAAATTTCTTCTAGCATTTTCTTCTTTATTTTCTATTATGATAAGATCATTTCCATTTTGTTTCAATTACTTTATGTTAAGCAAATAAATACCTAGTTAGGGTTAGAGATTTAACTTAGGTTAGATTTTTCAATTATTAATGCATGATTAGTTATTGTTTAGGTTTAATTTATTCTCTTTGAGCTTAATTCTTAAACTTATGATTGGCCATATCATATTCAAACTTAGGGATTGTGTGAAATATTGAAAAATGAAGTATAATATACACACTAAAAGAATAAACACTCTAGACTTAGAGATAGAGATATTTTGCATTTTTGTGATAAGTAATAGATTAATTATTCTTAATGAATTTGATTATGTTAATTACACATCAATAGGTGGTAACTGCTTAATTAGATATGCATGCATGACTTTGAGAGATGACAAAGATATCTTAGGTTAATCAAATTTTCAACCTTGATAATTAATTTGAAATTCCTTATAAATGAACCTTAAAGCATTAACATTTTATTTACATTGATTTCTTTTTTATAATTAATCACATTACTTCAGTTAGTTTAGTAATTTAGTTACTTTTATAAAACCTTTTTTAATTTAATTTCATTGCTTTGCTAGGATTAATAAATTTAGTAATTGAATTAGTGAGGGAACAATAACTTGGAATACTTTAGGTTTAAAATTACTACATTTGATTTTACACACTTGCATATTTGGGTGATCAAGCTTTTAGTGTTATTGTGGAAACTATTTTAATTACTATTTTGTTAATTTTAGCTTTGTTTTAATATTATCTTCCTTTTTATTTTTAGGTAGTTGAATTTTAGCCCAAGTTGACTGGGCCACAAGCCAAAATTTTTTGACTTGACTGAGGTTAGGCTGAGCATGGGTCGATCAGCTTGGCCCGTGGCCTAATCGTAACATCAAAAATGACATCATTTTTTACTTTTTTAAAATATAAGGTGAGTCGTGTTGACTCGGCCATTTACATCCTTATATAAGATCTAAAAACATAAATTTTGGTGATCTACTTCCTATTAACCCTAAAATTGAGTGGAACTGTAAATGAAACAACATAAGAAGGAAAAGAGAGATATTGCAAATCAAATACTATAATCATTGACAACGATGGTACTAATAACATTGTCTTTGTTTGTGTGGGGAGCAATAGTAACCTATAATTTGTATAGGAAATATTTAGATGAATGTTATAAGTGCTAATCCTTCATATATCAGGTTGAGTTAGAAGGTAATTAATTATTAGCTTAAACAAGTCCATCTTCACCTGTTATTAAATTTTAGTGGATTATCTAGGAAAAATATTATCACCTTTATTAAGGAATTTCGTTTTGAGATCAAGACACTGTCTTTGAATGATCTTATTAAAGATAAGTTGTATATAAGATGTTTCTCATATTACAAATAAGATTAAGCTAGATCTTTTTGCTTTCAATCAATGTTGATTCTTTTAAGGATTAGGACCAAAAATATAATTCTTTTATATTAAGATTATTTCCTCTACAAAAGATCATTAGGCTTAGGATGAAAATTCAAAATTTTGAACAAAAATAGGGAGAAGCATTCCATAAACATTAGGAGAGATAAAGATATTTTCTTAACCAAAGCCTACACCATCAATATTCTTTATAATTGGTTATGTAATTTTTCTATGAAGGTCTTCCTCTCACATTTCATATCTTGGTTAACATTGCTATAAGAGGCACATTATCACTATAAAATTCATTGAGAAAGTTAAGGAAATCATTGAAACTTTGACCAATAATTCTTCAACTAAGGTTGTAAAGGAAAAATCAAAAGCTTTTAAATTTCAAACGTTTTTAAACTTAGCATCATAAGTTATGGATATTTTTAAATAGGTAAAGATCTTGTTGGATCAAGACATAGGCAATAGGGAGCATCTTATCAATGTGGTAAATATGGGTATCCTTCCATGCATCTATGAATGTGAAGCCTACCTCAGATTACTATGAAGATGCAAACAATATGGCTATTTATGGGGAAAATCAGTTATTAAGAATGATCTTTTCTCCAATGCTTATAATTATGGAATGAGAAATCACCTAAATTTATCTTGAAAAAAGCAAGAAGTTGGAGCAGGTAGACATATAGGATCACCTGAGTTCCAAAAATGAAGACCTCAATTTTATCAACTACTATATTCATAGGATAAAAGGATGGAAGAGATGCTCAAGCAATATATTTCTTTCCTCAATATAAAATTGGATAACTTAGAAAAACTTAAGTCTCATATAAGCCAACTTGACAAAGTAGTGCAATTAAACTCTACATCAAAATTAGGAGGTGCAAGTGAACCAATTAGCCAAGATGGTAGGTGACAAAGGTCAAAGTAAGAGGAAAACTTAAAAGAGACAGTGTTATCCATCACATTGAAGATAACAAAACACTTAATGCTATAGCCACTAAAAGTAAATACAAAGGTCGAAAAAGCCTAAGGAAAAGTATAAGGTGATTAAAATTCTAAGGTCAAATTTGGTGAACAATACAACTCTAGCACTAGTCTCATTTACTTCCAGCACTAGTTTGGAGTAGTAAACACCATAATCCTCTGTTAAACCATATATTTCACCCATTATATACCCTTAGAGATTGAAAAAGAGGAAGTATATGAAAATTTTCAAGAAATTCCTAAATATTTTAAAGAAGTTGCAGATCAATATCCCATTTGCCAAAGAGTTAACTCAAATGTCATCCTATACAAAATTTTTAAAGGATATCATCTTAAATAAAAAATAAACTTAAGAATTATGTTACAGTACTTTTAACTAAGGAGTAGTGCAATGTTGCAAAACAAACTGCCTTCAAAGTTAAAGGATCGAGGAGGTTTTTTTATTCCATGTTATTTTTTGTGTTTTCAATATTTATAAATGCATATGTGATGTAGGTTCCAGTTTTAACCTTATACCTTTATCTCTTTCCAAAAAGCTTAAAATAGGAAAACTCAAGATTATAACAATGTCACTTTAACTAATTGATAGGTTCATTTGATTCCTAATTGGGATAGTGGAAAACTTACTTGTTAAAGTAGGAAAAATAACTTTTCTTAAAGATTTTTTGATAACAGACATAGAATATAGCATTAAGGTTCATAATATCTTGGAGAGATTATTTATAGCTACTAGAGGGGCATCAACTGATGTATCCATAGGAAAATTTACATTTAGGATGGGCAATGAGAAGGAGGAGTTCCCCATTTTTAATTTCTTTAAAGGGCCTTCCTTTGATGAAACTTTTTTTATAGGATCAATATTGTTGATTCTATTGTGAATCGTGAATTACCCAAAGTTATTTATATTGAACCTTTGGAAACATGTTTAGCTATAGAACTTAATGGAAAAGAGGAGGATTCTAACCTTGTTAATTTTGCTTTTAGGTTAAAAGATGAGGGCTATAGAACCTAATTTTCCTATATTTTTTAGGACTTAAGACAAGGATAGCCTAAACCCCTACCATCTATCCAAAAAGCACCTTGCTTTCTCACTTGTGTTTGTATCTTTAGGAGAAAATAACACTTATCCTATTATTATTTCTTCTTCTCTAAGCTCCATTTATTATAATAAGTTTCTTAGGGGGTTATACGAGAGTAGAAAATGGTGATTGCATAGACTATCTCAGATATTCATGAGATTAATCTATCATTATGTTATCATTGAATCCTTTTAAAGGATAACCATAAGTTTGGTGTAGAGAACCAATAAGAAATCAATCTGAATAAGCAAGAAGTAATTATACACTTTAAGGTAACTAAACTCCTAGATGCAGGAATTGTATACCATATTTCTAATAGCTCTTAGGTGAGTCATGTTCAAATTATACCAAACAAGGAAGACATAATCATACAACAACAACACCCAGTATAAATCCCGCTGAGATGCGGGGTCTGAGGAGTTTTGGTAGTACGTAGCCTTACCCATAACTAATAGAGAAGCTATTTCCAAATGACTCAGATAAAGAAATGAAAATAATAAATAAATAAATAATAAAAAGGAAAATTAAAAAACCAAAAAAAGAAATTAAATAAAAATAAAATAAATAGATAATATAATGATGATGATGATGATGATGATGATGATATTAAGGAAAAATAAAATACAATAAAAATAACTATAATATATAAATAATAGTAACAACAATAGCAACAAATTTTATTATTATTATTATTATTATTATTATTATTATTATTATTATTATTATTATTATTATTATTATTATTATTATTATTATACGTAATTACCACTTAGCTAACTACAATAGTAAGAGTTAAAAGATATAAGAGAACTACCAGGATCTCTTTACGAGAGATCCTTTACCTAAATCCTAACACGCCAAAGTTTTCTATCGTGGGTCATGTCCTCGGTAAGTTCCAATATTGTCATATCTTTTTTAATCATCTCCCCCTAATTCTTCTTAGGCCTCCTTATTTTTCTCTTACAATCTCTAAGTACGATCCTCTTACATCTTCTCACTAGAGCATCTGAGTATCTCCTCTTAACATGTCCAAACCACCTAAGCCTTTTCTCTCTTAATATGTCCATATATTAGCTACCTTTAGTTTGTCCCTTACCATTACATTCTTTACCTTTTACCTTTTAGTAAGGTTGCACATTCAATGGAGCATCCTCATCTCTGTTACCATTAGCTTATGACTATGAATTTGTTTGACGGGCCAACACTCTGCCCCATAGAGCATGGCCAGCCTAATCACTAAATGATAGAATTTGCTTTTAATCTTGAGTGGTATCTTCTTGTAACACAAAACTCATGAAGCACCTCTCCATTTTGGCCACCCTGATCTGATACAATGAACTGTGTCTTTATCAATTTCTCCGTTGCTCTGGATGATAGATCCTAAGTATTTAAAACACTCCTTCTGTGGTATAACTTCTAAACCAATCTTCACCTCCACTTCCAAAACCAGCCTATGTCCCAAAAAGTTATACTCTACATACTTATTCTTAGTCCTACTCAGTCTAGGACCCTTTGATTACAACGTATCTCTTCAAATTTCAAACTTGGCATTAACCCCCTCTTTTGTCTCATCCACTAAAACAACGTCATTAGTAAATAACATACACCAAGGCACTTCCCCTTGGATGTTCTTGGTGAGCTCATCAATTACTACTGCAAACATAAAGTGACTCAAAGTGGAACTTTGGTGTAACCCAATATCTATATGAAAATACCCCTTATCTCTTCTTATCGTCCTTACTTTAGTTTTTACAAAAGGAAGACATGACCCTAGTGACCAATAATAAGAATGAGATGATCCTTACTAAGACTATCATTGGATAGAGTGTGTACATTAATCATAGGAAGTTGAATGTTGTTATTAAGAAGGATCACCAACCTCTACCTTTTATTGACTAGATGTTATAAAGATTGGTAGGAATTAAGTTTTATTCCTTCCTTAATTGATATTTGGGATATAACCAAATCATAATTATGCTGAATGACTAAGAGAAGACAACCTTTATATATCCCTATAGCACTTTCATTAATTTAAGGATGTTTTTTATATTATGCAATGCACCAGCCAACCTTCCAGATGGTGTATGATGGCAATTTTCTCTGACATGGTAAAGGAATCAGTCGAGGTATTCATTCAAATCTTTTCTATTTTTGAGTCTTAATGCTTTCTTATTTAATGTAAAACAGGTGTTGCAAAGATGTGATGAAACCAATTTGGTTTTTAACTAAGAAAAATGTCATTTTATGGTATAATAAGGAATAATGTTAGGATATAGGATTTTGATACATGGGATTGATATAGATTAAGTTAAAAGTGGAAGTTATAAAGAGATTACCCCTTCTGACATTAGTCTGTATAGTCACGAGTTTTCCTAGACATAATAGGTTTTATCGGTGTTTTATAAAATATTTCTCTAAAATTACTAAGCCTTTTATTACTTATTATAAATATATGTTCCTTTTAGGTTTACTAATGAATATTTTAATGTAATTAATATGTAACACCCCATTACCCTAGGGTACGCATCGGGACGCCCGTAGGTCATTCCGACACATATCCTAAGATAAGGGAG
>JAOTAY010018656.1:0-14346 GCA_025629805.1 Erythroxylum baracoense
AAGGATTTTGTTAACCAAGTTGTCCTGGAAGAACAAGAGGTAAATCAAATTGGTTGAGGATACAACAACAAGGAGAGAATAGATTGAAAAAGAAAAGGATTCAAAAGCAAAGGCTTTGGATACAAGAAGAAGGAGAGGATAGCGCAGCGAAAAATTAAAGCTATAGCGAAGGAGTTGGTTATATCACTATCTTGTTTAACATTATCCTTATACTATATCATGTATAGATTGGCATGATGATTTGGACATATTGCTTCCGCTGTAAATAAGAATTCTAAAATGTTTTGAAATATAACGGTTCTCCAAATACGGCATGCTTTCGTTTCAGGATCCAACACACTTTAATTCATCTCATTTCAAGACACTATAGTACTCCTTCTTATTAGCTCTAAACTCATGTTGGTTTATCTCTAAAACAATCAAAGAGATACATGTAAAACAGAAAACAAAACATAAACATCCAATTACAAGTTAGAATTTTTTCACTTCTTTCTGCACCATTTTTAATGATTTTTTTATCTTAAAATCTTCTCTACAACCACTTATTAAAGGTTAATCATTGTATATGCAAAAGCAAGATATTTAGGTGCTCATTTCATCACTTACAATTTTCACATATATACATCACCATTTTATGAACATTTATCCTTTAACTATCATCAAAAGTTGTTTCGTTCAACAAAACGTGAAGAGTAATGCTTTATACTTACTTGTTTAGCTTTAATGTCTTCAAATCACTCTTAACCCTAATTCCTCAACACCATACAGTCATCTTCTTTCCAAAGGTGGTAGGGTTAGGTCTTTAGTGACAAAAAGAAAACAACCAAAAATGAGAGTAGTAAGTGAAGGTTATTGCAAGCTTCAACGTTGATGGGGTGAGAAGTAAGGATCATGGATGAAGAAGATTAAAGAAGATGGAGATTAACAAAGAAGAGAGCAATGTATAAAGTGAAAGACAAGAAAAAATGAAGGTGGTCTTTCACTTAGGAGCACATCGTGAATCAAGATATGGTTTGACAAGTGTGTCACTTGCCACATGTATAATCTCTATTGGTTTACACATGGTTCTCTTATTAAACTAGTCCATTTAACATCAATTTCTACTCCAATTGTCTCTAAATTTCAATATAGGTTATCAACAAATCCTAATGTTATTTTCCAATTATTCCCATCAACATCCATCACTTTTTTCTACTACTATTTATCAGTTGTCCTGCCACTTGGCATTTTTCTTAGTCCCAAAAATGTTCAAAATTTCATCAAAATTTCTAAATCAATACTTATTCTCACCAAATCCATTTTCAAGACATATAAATCACAATTCATATCAAAAATCACATTTATAAATCAATTATACCCAAAAAATTTCAATGAATGCATGTACAATCATTTCAATGTGTGCAAACATTAATCTTCACATGTGTTTGTATGCTATATTATGCATAAGCATGAAATGCACTTTCTAACTTCTCAATAATATCTCATGTATAATATTCTAGGGTTTTAACCCTTATTATGGGGTAACAGGATGTTACAATTCTTCCCTCCTTAAGAAATTTCATCCTCAAAATTCTTACCTGATTCATTGAATAGGTGGGGATATCGTTTCCTCATGTGCTCCTCCATTTCTCAAGTCGCCTCCTTACTCGAATGATTCTTCCACAAGACTTTCACTAATGAAATTACTCGATTTCTCAACTGTCTCGTATGATATCCCACTATCTTGACTGGCTCCTCAATATAAATCAAGTTACTAGTAACTTCAATCTTATGAGCCAGTAACATATGCATCAGATCAGACCGATATCTCCTGAGCATACTCATATGGAATACATTGTATATCTGAGACATCTCACTCGGTAAGGCTAATCTGTACACTAGTGGTCCTATCCTCTCAATAATCTCATAAGGACCAATATACTTAAGGCTTAGCTTACCCTTCTTACCAAAACTTAACACTCCTCGCTAAGGAGATACTATCAGAAACACTTTGTCTCATACACTATATTCCATATCCCTTCGGTGTTGATCCATATAGCTCTTATGTCTATCTTGAGCTGCTTTAATTATACTTCGGATCAGTTTCACCTTATCTACAGTATCTTGTATTAGTTTTGGGCCTTCTACTATTCTTAGACCCCCTTCATCCCAATATAGAGGCGATCGACATTTTCGTCATACAATGCCTCGTATGGTGCCATTCCGATATTACTGTGATAGTGGTTATTATATATAAACTCAATCAAGGTTGTATACCGATCCCATGCTCCTTGAAACTCCAATACATATGTCCTGAGCATATCCTCAATAGTCTTAATTGTCCCCTCACTCTGTCCATCTATCTGAGGATGAAATGCAGTATTGAAATTTAACTTCATACCTATAGCTGACTGTAAGCTCTTTCAGAATCTCGAAGTAAATTTAGGATCCTTGTCCGATACAATGGAAACTGGAACCTTATGTAGTCTAACTACCTCATTTACATATCTCCAAGCTAACTAGTCTAGTGAGTTATTCTCTCTCACTAGTAAAAAATGAGCCGACTTAGTCAATCGGTCCACCACCACCCATATATCGTCATTTTGCTTTGGAGTCTTTGACAATCCCATTATGAAATCTATGGTAATTCGTGTTGGAATCCAACCATGATCGAATCACGGGCGCAGCGAAAAAAATTTATTTTGTACAGATTCCAAGTGGATCCCGATAATTGAATAAACTTGAATAAAACATAAAAGGATTTAGAAATCGTACCTTGCTCGCTTTCCTGTTAAAAAATCTTTGAAAACTTTTTCCAATTGATTAATCATGAGTTGTTTAGATGTCAAGCTTCTAATGATGTCCACAGAGTAATTCTCAACTAATTTGAGAGGAAGAAGACAAAGTGCTACCTTTTAAAAAACTCTTCCCATTTAAATAGAAAAATTATAAGAGTCTTTTATTAAAATTAAATATCTTTAATTATAATTAAAATCAAATTCTAATTATAATTAGTTTAATTTTACTAAAATAAAAAATCTCATATTTGATCCTCAAAGTTTCTCAAACTTTATAATTAAGTCTAGCTTAATTAAATTGATTATTCTTTCACAAATTGCTCTTTGACGTGTAACCCATTAGGTTCCTAATAAATTGGAAATGATTATAAATTGTAATTCTAATTCACAATTAGAATTAGATTAATCAAAACTTCTTTTAATTTATCTTTAATTCTCCAATTAAACAATTCATAATCATAAATAATGATTGATGTCTAGCCAACACGTCATGATTACCCAAATATAGGGGATGTCAAAGTGATTGACTTAACTTGTCCATGCATGGCTGTGAAGTATAATTTAATCCTTTCGTCATTCAATATTCTAATTGAACAGAGTATAGATACAACGTCTACTCTTATCATCCAATCATGTTCATTCTTGCTAATTAGTAATTGATCTATAATTGAAATTTGAAAACAACTTTTTTAAATGTTAATTAACTCTGGCCAGAGAATTCCATAAATCATTACTAATCAAGAACATTAGAATATTCTCTTTAATTACTTTAGAGTGACGAATCCTGTATTGACTTACTCAACTATCTACATATGGTTCATACTGTATCTAATTACTACCAACTGAATTATCCTAAGACGATTCATAAGTAGCATCAAAAACAGTAATTCCCACATTAGATATCTTGGTAATCTCAAGTCTGAGGATCAATTATACAACCATCATTATGAGATAATCCATAGACATATAAGTAATAATCCATCTAGAATTCTCATAATCGGGTCAATTCAGTGACTTATTCTCTAATAATCACCCAACATTAGTTTAAATATCTTTATACTTTAATTTATAAGATCAATTACTTTCTTCATGAGAAAGAAACATAATGTGTGCTCTTTTTACCGTTTCAACAATATCTCATCTTGATGAAGCTACAACTAGGAACATTTAGGAATAATACATAAGTGTAAATTTAATTTCATAATTATGATCTCATCATAATTTCAATTACACAGGAATTATTCCAAGGATTTTATCTTTAGTATTAAAACATAAAATATTAATTAAATTAATGCATAAAGATAAATAAAAACTTTTCATTAATTTAAAATAATGTCATACATTAATTTGCATCCAATTGATTGGCTACAAGGGCATAAACTGACAATTCGTTCCCATTTCCACTCCAGAATAGGTAACGAATGAAGCTTCCCAATCGAAGCTTAATGCTCAGCTTTAATCTACTGGCATGTTAAGCACTTAGCTATATAGTCAGATACTTGCTTCTTTATCCCTAGCCACCATAAATGCTGCTTCAGTGTGTTATACATCTTGGTGGTACCAAGATGCATAACATATGCTGCTACATGCGCCTCTTCTAGAATTTCCTTTCTCAAATTATTAGTATCAGGCATGCACAACCTCTGCTTTAACCACAGTGTCTCATTTCTCAGCTCAAACTCAAAATCTGGATTCATTTTCAACTTCTCTATAAGCTTCACCATTTCAGGATCTTTTCTCTAAACCTTTCTGATTCTGTCCTACAACATCAGCCTCAGTCTCATTGTGGCTAACAATGCCTCATTTTGCTCTAGATTCAATTCCACATTTAAAGCGCTCAATTGAATTAAGATCGTTAACCTCGATAATCGAATCTAAGCTATTCGACTTTCTACTCAATGCATCTATCACCACATTAGCTTTTCCCAGATGATACTCAATCGTACAGTTATAATCTTTCAACAACTCTATCCATCTCTTTTGTCTCATATTCAACTCCTTTTAACTGAATAGTTACCTCACGCTCTTATGATTGGTATATATCTGGAAAGTCTCTCCATATAGATAATGTCTCCATATCTTTAAAGCAAAAACTATTGCAGCAAACTCTAAATCATGTATCAGATAATTCATCTCATGAGACTTTAGTTGTCTTGGTCTTGATGCATAGGTTATCACCTTGCCATACTGCATCAACACACATTCCAATCCTTGATGCGAAGCATCAATGTATACTAAATATCCTCTAGTTTCTGATGGAATAGTCAACATCAGTGTCGTAGTCAACTATTGTTTCAAATCCTCAAAGCTTCTTTGACATGTGTCATTCTATCTGAAAACCACATTCTTCCTCAAACGTTTAGTTAGAGGGGTTGAGATCAATAAGAACCCCTTGATAAACCTCCAATAATATCCGGCTACTCCTAGGAAACTCTGAATTTCAAACACATTCTTCAGAGTTTCCCACTTCATCACTGCTTTTATCTTCTTTGGATCCACTTGTACGCCTTGTCCAGTTACTATGTGACCCTGAAACATTACTTGATTAAGCCAAAACTCACATTTACTGAATTTGACATATAACTATTTCTCCCTCATAATCTGTAGGATTACTCTCAAGTGCTCCGCATGCTCTTCTCTGCTCTTTGAGTACACCAAGATGTCATTAATAAACATAATTACAAAATGATCTAGGTAGGGCTAAAACACCTTATTTATCATTGACATAAATGCATTGGGGCACTAGTTAACCGAAACGACATTACTAAGAACTCAAAGTGCACATACCTACTTTTGAATGCACTTTTTGGTACATCAATCTCTGTAATCTTTAACTAATAGTACCCAGATCTCAAGTCCAACTTAGTGAACACTTGAGCTCCTTACAACTGATCAAGCAAATCATCGATTCTAGGCAACGAGTACTTGTTCTTCACGGTTACCCGATTCAGTTGCTTATAATAAATGCACATCTTTCTACTTCACAAATAATACGGGAGCTCCCCATAGTAATACACTAGATCTAATAAACCCTTATCCAGTAACTCCTGCAACTGAGCCTTCAATTCTTTTAGTTCCATAAGTGCCATCCTATATAGGGGAATAGATATAGGAGTAGCACCTAGAACTAGATCAATCGTTAACTCTGCTTCCTTATTTGCAGGTAAGCTAGATAACTCAGTGGGAAACACATCCAGAAACTCCCTAATAACAAGAATGTCCTGCACATTCTGTTCAGTTCGAGAATAGATGACGTGTGCCAAATAAGCCTCACACCCTCCTTGCTTCAACCTCAAGGCATTTATGAATAAGATCAGCCTGGTTGGTACTACTTGGCTAATACCTTTGAAAACTAGTTTTGGCTAAATAGGAGATTCTAATATTACCTCCTTAGTATAGCAGTTCATAATGGTCCTATAAATAGTGAGCCAATCCATATCTAGGATAACATCTATTACCTTTAACTATAACATAATTAAGTTTGCCTCCAATTATGCCTGGTCAATTCGAATCAAACACTTCTTGCAGACTTCTCCTATTATAATAGTACTACTTATTGATGTGCTCACCTCTACTCCATATCTCAACAGTTCTCTATCATAATGCAACCTAGATGCTATATGTGGTATGTTAAAAGAGTGTGTAGATCCAGGATCTAACAATGCAAAAGCTTTATAAGTAAAAATAAGCATCACAACTACAACGACATCCGGAGAATTCTAAGCCTCCTGTCTGGTCATTGCATATACTCGGGCCTGAGACTGCGGTTGTTTGCTTCATATCTCAGTCCTAACAGTAGGGCTCCCAGAACTCATTCTGGCTCTGCCACGGCCTCTCTATCCAGACCCACCAGCTTTGCTCTGCTGGACAGTAGTTTCTGCCATCACTCCTCTTCTCCTTCCAGACTGTGCTCCATACATAACAAAACAATCCCTGATCTGATGATCAAAAGAGCAGCATTGTAGGCAAGCTCTCATCAATTTTCAGCATTTACCATTGTGCTTCTTCCTACAGTGCTCATAATTGGGTAACTAACCCAGTACTAAACCTTTTCCATTACTAGACTGTATAGAGCTACACCTCTGTCTGAATCCCGACTGTCTTGATCTAGTCGGTGGTTAAAAAATCTGTTCTGGCACTTGCTAAACCTCCTGTCAGAAACACTCTGACATTCAGTAGGCCTTTTCAGTCGAGACTCTGATCTATATTTTGACTGACTATCATTCAACAATTGCTTGATTTGGATCAAGGCAGCTCGTAGTTCTGTAAAACTACCCAGATTAGAAATGGCTAACCTCATTTGAATTTCCATATTCAACCCATCTTTGAATCTCCTATACTTCTCTTCCTCCGTAAGAATCAAGGAAGTAGCATAACGCATCAACTCATTAAAATTAATCTTATACTTTGCTACTGATAAACTGCCTTGCTTTAAATCTAGAAATTATTTTATCTTTCTGTCTAGTAGATTTTAGGCATGTAGTTCTCTTGAACGACTCTTAGAAAGTCTTCCCACCTCAAGTTACAAGGCCTAGTGGTACTGCTTGGAACAGTCCACCATTGGTATGCTGGGCCTCGTAGTAAGGAAACTGCATAGTCGAACATCTCGTCCAACTCGTAATCCATCTGGACAAAAACTCTCTCCATTCTCTCTAGCCATCCCTCAGCCTCTACAAGGTCTATACTTTTGTAGAAGTCCACAGCCTACTGCTTTCACAGTTTGTCATACCTCCTTTCCCTTCTCTTGAGAATTCTTGGAGGCATTCTCTCCGGTCGAGACATAGAAGACTCCCTATTAGCTCCTACTGACTCTAGGTCATTTATGTCAACTGACCTTCCAACTTGATTGCCTATAGTAGATGACCTATAATAGACAATAGCTGCAATTACTATTGGCATTTCTCACGATATTTCATGCCTAATGTTCCTATATGCCCCTATGGATGCCTAACCATACCCTGATACCAATCACTGTGGCACCCCACTCCCATTTGAAATGTGGCAGTACTCCTATTAGATGTTAAGCATATGTCCGACCGAAGTGGTGTGCTAACTATATCACTTTTAGTTATCTCATGGCATCATAATTTAAAAACGTAAATATCACAATGTCTAAAACCCAAAATTTCCTTGTTTCTTTTCATCAGAACATGAGATACAATGTAGCATTACATACAACATCCATGTATATACAATATCAAAGACCAATTAGAGTCTACAACTTTATTTACAAAACATGCTACATATATGAGGAATTTTACAAAAAGTTTATCAAATCCTTTAGTCCCATCTTATCGACCTTTAAGCCATGTCTTCTATCCAAAAGCAGTACTAGATCTCTTCTAAATTGTGTTAAAAGCTAAATCGTCTCTCTTGAACCTGAAAAGTCAACGATACAATTTTGGTGAGTTTTGCGAACTTAGTGAGTTAACCATCCTCGATGGTTCGCTCATATCACAACAACTCATATAATCACATAATTCACATCATTTCATTTATCAACATGTAGCATCAACAAACACTTTGTTCAACAGTTTTCACATTTTTCATTCAACTCATTTCAATAATTCCTAACTATCACCTTAATTCATCTCATTTCAAGACACCATAGTACTCCTTCTTATTAGCTCTAAACTAATGTTGGTTCATCTCTAAAACAATTGAAGAGATACATGTAACATACCAAGAAACCATAACATAAACATCCAATTACAAGATAGAATTTTTTTGCTTCTTTCTACACCATTTTAATGATCTTTTTATCTCAAAATCTTCTTTACAACCACTTATGAAAGGTTAATCATCTTATATTCAAAAGCAAGACATTTAGGTGCTCAATTCATGAATCATGATTTTCATATATATACATCACCATTTCATGAACATTTAACGTATAACTATCATCAAAACTTATTTCATTCAACAAAACATGAAGTGTAATGCTTTATACTTACTTGTCTAGCTTCATTGTCTTCAAATCACTCTTAACCTAATTCCTCAATACCATATGATCATCATCTTTCCAAATGTGGTAGGGTTAGGTCTTTATTGACAAAGAAGAAGATAACCAAAAATGAGAGGAGCAAGTGAAGGTTAAAGCAAACTTTAACGTTTATGGGGTGAGAAGTAAGGATCTTAGATGAAGAAGATTAAAGAAGATGGAGATTAACAAAGATGAGAGCAATGTATAAAGTGAAAGACAAGAAAACCTATTTGTTTGCTCCATTAAATTTCTCCATTTTTTGTTTCCATTTCATCTAGCCACTTTTATTCTATTTCCTTCAATTTTCTGGAAGTTTCATTTATTCCTCAAACTATCATTCATTTCAATAGTGCTATTTATCTTTTCTCTATAGCCACACCCATCCCTTTGCCTCTTCTCCCTTATAGTTTTCATTTTTATTTTAGGCAAGATTGCTAAATTTTCCTACTAAAATTACGAAACTTCACTTCCCATCATCTTATTGTTATATATTCAAAGCTCTTATTAGGTTGCAAATGTTTACCACTACTGAGATCCACTATAAAGTAGCTTTTTTACAAAGTGCGTCCAATGTGATACAATGATAGTAATTCTTTTAAAAACCCACTAGTATTGATGTTTCTTTTATAGATTTTAGTTTTCTAAGGTTCAAAATGTAAGAAATCAAAAGATCGAGAAACGTTAGGGTATTTTTAGCTTCTCACTAGCCTTTTTATTTTTTTCCTTAATTTTGCTTCTAATTGTTTTTGGTTCCTTATGTTCTTATTTTTTTCCTCAGTTAGGTTTAAATTGTTATATTTTTATCAATTAAAATAATTTCTCTTCTCTTTCTTGGTTTTAAAGACTGGATTATGCCTTAGGGGTCACCTTTGTTGATTGTGATTTATTATGGGTATCCTATTGGGGTAATCAATTTCAAAGTTCTAAAAGTTTTTACTTCAATATCCGACCTTTAAAATCTTCAATTAAGTGTTTAAACTTTTAAAAATCAAATAACTCAACTTAAAATATTGTCTTATATTAAAATTTCATTAATATGACTAATGGAGAATGTAAAGACAAACACTTAGAGAGATTAGATGATATCTTCTTCTTAACATAATTTTTTGAACATCAAATAAGTGATCATAATTTAAATATATAACCACCAAGTTCTTTGGTAACTTAATTGAAACCTTTAAAAGGATGGATATAGAATGAAAAGTTCGAGAAGATTTAAAACTTTTTAATTTATTATGCCTTGATTATTTTCTTATTGATATACTATTACTTACCATTTTATTAAAGCATTATTTGATTATTTCTTTTATGTACAGTTAGTTCTACTAGAACTAGTCTTCGTTCTAATGTTTACTATTTATGCATAATAAATGTATGCTTATTCTGAAGGTCTATGTGTGCTTTATATCCTTATATCCTTTTTGCTACTGATCTTGTATCTTTATTCTAGTTTTTTAGAAGTTTTTTTGGTTTGTACCAATATTCTTTATAAGGCTTTTTGGTTTGGTTTTGTTTTTGTTCAAGACAAGCCTTTGTATAAGTAGGGATTAAATATGGTATTTGTTCTCTATAGATTAAAATTTAGTTCCTTCCTTTTCTTTTCATCTCATTTTTTATGGGGTTTGAATTTAGTGTAGGAGTATAACCTTTTCATAAACATCAAACATACCCTTGAAATGTTTTTTCCTTTTCCACATATTAACATATCATTATTTGGGATAGTTTTTGAGATTAAAAGGCTTACACTTTATTAGTTGGGAATTAGGCATATCACATAATCATTGATAGGTGTATATTATATTATGTTTTGATAAGTGTTTAACTTTGTTGTCAAGTATTTCTAAGATGATCATGATATTTATAGGCTTAGAATTATGTTATGCTAATGTTTGTATGTATTCTAAGTGTTTGATGGGTTTAGAGAAAGAATTGGATCTTAATTTTTTATTTTAAGAGGCAGTTGATGTGTTTTTGAGTGTTGGAAATCAGGAAATTGAAGAATGAAGAAGATGGAGGAAGCTTGAAGGAGTAACGATTATGATAGGGAGGGAAATAGCAAGAGCATGATCGTGACTCCAAGGTCACTGTCGAGACAGAGGCTTTCTAGACGCAAGTTTTTTTCATGTTATGAGGGTTTAGGGCTATTTTTGGAATTGAAAAATTAGGGAAATCCAAGATATAACCTTAGAACCCTCATGCATTATAAAAGAACATGAAAACACCAAAAAGAGGTAATAGCAATTAATCAAAGTGGATCAAAAGTGGAGAGATAAAGAAAAACATAAGGAAATTCCAGCATTCCAGATCAAGGCTTCAATAGAGTTTTTATTCTTTTCCTTTATTTCTTTCTTTATCCTTGATTTGTAGTTAGATGTATTTGATGTTAAACATGTCTATAGATTCCTAAATTCATATTAGGAATTATTTTGTGACTTTTAATTATTGTTGATTTCAATACATATTTGGATGTTTGTGATAATTGTTTGTGTATAAACTTGACAACAAATCGAGAGAGTGAGTCTAAGTAATTAGTGTCAGGTTGTACAATAAGAGTTGGCAATTTAATAGACCCATAATTATCAACTTAACGTTCAATCAAAGAGAGATCTAATATTGAAATTGATTATAATAGACTGCTTCAAATCTAATTGAATAAGTAGGGAATAATTTTATGAATCGAGAGATTACAACATATGAATATCAAATTCAATTAGGGTTAATTGAATAGACATTGAAAGAGAGTAATCAAAACATTAGGAAATTTAGGATCGAACATAATTGAATTAACAAGATTAATGGAATCAAAATAAGGAAAAAATAGTTCATAAGTATTCAATCTTGATCAAACCTTAATTTTTATTGACAGTTCACTGTTTATTTATTATTTTTTTGTTTATTTAACTATTCTAATTTCTGTTATTTAATTTTAGTTCAAATCAATTTCTGAATACCTTAGACAAAATTAGATTCAAATTGTTTAGGTATTTATAAATCCTCTCAGGAATGATAACCTCTTATACTACGATATACGATTTGTATACTTGTGGGTATTAAGAGTTTTATTAGACATAAAAATTTTTCAATAAATCTTTGGCGCTGTTTTTGGGGATTATTTAGCATCTTATACAATTTGAATTCCTTTGATTTAAGGATTTGATGCTTTTCTCGTGCCAGTGCAAGTACCTGTAACTAAAAAATGAAAAAATAAAAAATATTCTACAACAACATCAAACTAAGCAATGTGTATATTTTCTTTCTTCCAACCCAATGAAGGCATTACAACATAGATGGGAATTAATATAACACATATAATCTTAAGTGGTAGCACCACCTAATTTATTCATAGATTAATAATGTGGGAGATTACATGAGAGCATAAGGTCCCCTATGTTTCCAGCAGTATAGGTTTGGATCCTTAAAGTCCAAAGTTAACAAGTTATTAAACAAGGAAAATAAATGGGAAAGTCAGATGAGAATGGAAGCTAAATTTGATCAATTTATAAAGAACCACTCCTCTACTTTTTATAACTCAAAGATTCAAAAGGACCAACTTGCCAGTGTATTGTTAATGAGTTATGTGGGGAGTCTTCTAAGTGATATGGAAGCACAGCCGATATCCATCTATTATTATGACATTTGTGGGGGTAAGCATAACAATATTCACTGTTGAGAACCGGATTATATGTTGAAGAATCCATATTGTTTATGAAATTGGTCTTAGAATACACTTTATGAGCATACTAATATTTCAGAATGGTTCAACTCTTATGCTAATGCAATGAACGATTACACTTCATCTAGGTTTTTAATGGAAGATTGACATGTACTTAATTTATTGTACACTTTGTGATTAATGACACTTTGCGATTAATGACATGAAATTGCTTAAGATACTCACTTTGATTCATATGTGGTTTTAGGTATAATTTGGAACTGAAAGACCTAAAGTGAGTCAAAAGCACTATATTTGGGCCATTTTTTGAAGATTAATATTCATTTGTCTTCATGGAGTAAGAAAAAGAAAATTAGAGCAAGAAGAAAACAAATTCAATAAAAAAGAAGACAATAAAGAAGCTGCCAAAATAAAACAACATCACATGAGCATCACACTCATGGCATGGTGTAAGATGTGAACTTAATTAATGGACAACACCAAAACACATAGCCAAGAGATAGAAAGTCTGAGTTTCATGCAGAAAAATATTGAACAAAAATCGACGTAAGAATAAAGACCCAAAGTAGGAAAAAAAACGACACAATAAGACTAACTCAATAACAAACTAAAAATGACATAGCATTAAAACAATGGACCAAAATGTAGAAGGAAAGTAGTTGAAGGTGAAACATAGGCACAGTTGCTGAGAGTCCAAAGCACAAATAGGAAAGAAGAAAAACAAAAATATATAATTAGTTGGGAGAAAAATAATAGCACAGAAGCAACTTATCAGTAGAGGAAAAAAAAGAATAAAGCGCAGCCTTTGGGCAAAAATGAAAACGAAGAAGTAGCAGAGGAGAATGGATGAGGGTTTTTAAGCATGGGTTTTTAATAAAAGAGAGGAGTTGTTCTCCAAGGGGTCTCAACTACGGACATTTGGCGGTGGTTCTTTTGGGGGAATAAAGCATTATTTTTGGGAGCTCTTAGTCCTAATGAAAATGAGGGGTTCAATCTTGAGAGACCCATAAAGCGGTAGCTTCATAATGCTGGTTCGGAGGTGGCATCGACATCAACAACCTGGTTAAGAATTCCTTCCCTTGATTTTTTATTTTCTTTCTCTCTTTAGAAATTGATTGTGTTATCTTATGCATTTGGATTTGGGTTTCGTGTATGAATGATCGTGTTATTGTTATAGTCTGATTATTTTTTCATGAACCCATTGGTTATTGTGAAAAGATGATTTTAATGCATTCATTGGATCCTTTTATTACAAACCCATTGCTAGAATATTTAATATAATATGTAATTATTATGCTGAAATTCATTTATAGAGACTAATGGTTCGTAATCATTAGGGATAACATAACCTAGGTTAAATGACACATCGTATGTGGTTATTGCCTTGATTAATCTGTTTTTCTAATTCATAATGCTACTACCTAATTGAATCTAGAGATTGCATCCTACGTTATTTGGTAGGTAGGTTCAATTAACAATTGCATCTTGATTAAACAATAACTAAGGGAAACTCAAGCTAATTATCAACCCATGATTAATAGTTGCTAGGAGAGGTTTGAGAACGACAAATTATTGAAATATGTTTAGTTAGGGTGTAGGCTGAGATTGAACCAAAGAACCGGGCCCTTACCAAATTCCCCACTTTTACCATTTTTTACATGTTTTCTTTAAATTGCTTTTATTAGTTAGTTTAACTTTATCTTATTTTCTTATTTTTATAACCAAAACCCTCTAAACATAAATACCAATTATTTTCATTTCAATAAATTTACACACACTCTCTGTGGGATCGACCTAGACTCACCACTATTGGAGTTATGTAAATATAGTGCCCTAGAAAGCAAGTGTATTTATATGTAACTTTATCTTCTTCAGTTACAGTTTTGTAATGAAAATATTTATTATTAATAAAA
>JAOTAY010018667.1:0-14345 GCA_025629805.1 Erythroxylum baracoense
AAAACAAATCTCCAATAAAACATATCTTAACTATGATAGATTATAAAAATGTTAGTTTAACAATTTTGGTAAATGTCAACCCTTTGGTGATGATTTAGGCAAATGGTCACCAAATGCGTTGCAAATTACTGTAGCACATTTGGGGATAATTTCTAGAAATTGTCAGTGAATGTGGACCATTTAGTGACTTTCTAAAAACCATCACTGAATGTGGATCATTTAGTGACGATTTTCAGAAATTGTCATGATTCCAAATATCGTCACCAAGTGGTCACTTTTAGCGACAATGTAAAAAATGTAGCAAAAAACCAAATGTCATTTTACTGACATCTTTGCATAATCGTCACCAATTGTGAACCCTCTGGTAATGATTTCAAACATTGGTCACCAAATGTTTCACAAATTATGGTGACGATTTCTGAAAAGCATCACTAAAAGTTCATTTAGCGATGAATTTCTAAAATCGTCAGCCATTGTAGATCCTTTTTTGACGATTGTCCTTAATCGTCACTAAATATTCACCATTTGGTGACGATTTTTATCATTCGTCACAAAATGTTGTTCCTTTTGTGATGCTTTTTTATTTAGTTGCTAAATGTTTTGCTTTAATGAAGATTTCTAAAATCGTTGCAATATGATAACTTTTGCTGACGATTTTTCTAACATCGCAAAACAAACATAGCTAAATGTTTACTTTGTAGTGTATGATAGCCAACACTAAGGAAGACGGGTATAATATGGCAAACTTAAAGCAATGCTTCAATATCTTGAGGAAGTACAATATGAGATTGCAGTTGGAAAATGTGTTTTTGAGGTATCCACGAGAAATTTTAACCTATTTACTAGAACTATCCCTAAGCCTGTCAAGGATATGCAAGCTACTAGTAGGAAAAGTCTGTCAAGATTACTATCAAAGGCTATTAAACACTACTTACATTTCTTTCGAGTTTTGATAAGGTCCAACGCTTTCCAGTGGACTTAGGAATGCAAGGTAGAGAGCTTGCCTTCAGGTAACTAAAGGGTTATTTATAAAACTCCATCACTTTTATCCATTCTAACTGTAGTAGAGAGCTTGTATATATACATCACGAAGCACAAAAGGTCACTAGTTTTGTACTTATCAAGGAACAAAGAAAGTAGAAGTCAATTAATAATGACAATAAAAAAAGGCAGGTTAAGCAGTATTGATTTTGGTGCACTTAAGCCTTATTTTTAGGCCCACATTGTCAATGTTATGATAGATTTGTCATTATGAAAAATTTTGCATCAGCCTAATCTTTTAGGGAGATTATTCAAGTGTTGTTAACTGGAGTAATTCTGATGTGTAGTATCCCTCTATAGCTAGACTAAAATCTCAAATAATAACAAAATTTTTTATTAAATATATAACCTGTATGGAGGAGAGTGCTGCCGAATAGGAGCACGAGGTACATCTACGATTGTATTTAACATATGTAGATAAATCATCCTTCGTTAGGGGACACTTTTTCCTAGTAATCAATTACTCAAAATGCATACATTTAAGGTGTCTATTATTAAGGATAAGTATAAGGCTTTATTGTGTGGTATAAAGTTGGAAACTCATAACTTAAATCTCACCTTAAACTATAAAGTATAATTATCTACTTGTAGTGAATCAAATTAAAGGATAATACAAAGTCAAGGAATCAGTATTGCGAAGGTAGCATTTTAAGTTCCTAAAACTAATGTAAATATTTTAAATGAATATAGAGCTAATACTGAGGGAGTAAAATATATACACAAAATATGTTGGTCAAATTAGGGTCAATAAAGAAGCCAACCCTAGTGCACAATGTGAGAAGGTAAGAAAGCAAGGCTATGAAATCATGCCATAACTATAGATTAAAAAGACATTGCAAGAAAAGTTCGAAGTATTAAAACAATACATCGGGATGGGAAACTACCAAAAAATCAAGAGGAAGCTTAATGCCTAATATTATAATCAAGAGTAGCTCTACCACTGGTCTTGTACTCTTCCTTACTTACAATGTGCGAGGATGAGCGAAGCCCAAAAAATACCAAGAGAGTGTCAAGAATGATCTTGTAAAGCACATTAAATAACATCAATCTTGGCCTACATAATCCTAAGATAAGGCTATTACTGAAGAAAATGCTCAAGAGTAAGTTCAAGAGATGTGATATGTCAAGGACACCTAAATCTCCATTATAGTCCTATAGCTAAGTATCCATCAACCTCTCATCCAATACCTCTCATCCTAAAGGATAAGTATGAATCAATTTTATTTGATCTCTGGGGGAATGGAATTATATATAGTAGGTTTTTTTTTTCTCTTTCTCAAGTTTTTTATATTATCAATCTATTATTCACAATTAAGGAAAGTGTACTTATCATTAATAACCTATACAATGGTAAGGTCAAATCCTTTGAAGAAGTAGTGGGAATTAGAATATATAAAACCACTAGCCAATTTAAATTAAATTAATAAAAAGTAATGTTTGTGGATTTTGATTAATGAAATATAAAATATAAAAAACTTAAATTGGTAGCCAAGAGAATCAATAATAAGGTAGATGATCTAATAAAGATTCAATCATATATCAATACCTAGATAAGTACTTCTCCTAATATTACTTTTAATTTGATGATCTGATTAACCGATAATGTATCTATCAATCTAAATTGGCAAGATCTCCTAGATAATAAAACTAAACTTTACTATAACCATTTACTTTATAATTTGCTAACTCATATATTTACAAAGCTAACACCCATTTTAATGTATTAAGATTTATGAAATCCTATGAAAGTATTCATCCTGAGACCAAAAAGATCATGTAGGTCTCTCCCGAGGACTCCATTCAATCCCTATTAACTAAGTTGTGGTCCACTCAAAAGTAAGCTCTCTCAAGGTGTTTACAAACTAAATTTTCATTAGATTTAGGCAATAGTATAACTAAATCATACATTAAGATCAATTAAAGGAAATTCATATAAATATATATCATTTTATAAATTAAATTGAACCAACCTTACAAAAGTAAAAAAAATTAAGTTTTCCCTCTCCAAATATATAAAAGCATTTAGCTAGAAATTGAATACAAAAAAAATGAAAGCAATAAAAAATAAGGAAAACATTATATAATTACATCCAGATGAGAATCATGATTTTGATGATAGCTTGATCCATTGACAAGGTAAAAAAAAGAACCGTTGAGAGGTTGATTCTAAAGCTACTTTTATTGGAGAAACATCATCCAGGTATCTTCTTAATGGATCAAGCTTTAGAACATAACCATGGATCCTATTATTTTCTCTAGGGGAGAGACATAACCTCTGGCATGCCCGTGCCCTTAACTTGTGGATCCTTCTATTTCTTTTATGATTAGCATATAGTTTGTGGTCTGATTGTGGCTTAAGCCATACTGCTTTAGAGATTTTCTTCAACACCATATAGTCTTGCTCTAGACCTTGCCCTATAATATGTCTCTTCTTGTATTTTATCTATATAGGACACAGGCTACCACACAGATATAGATTAGACCGTGTTCATCCCAGAATTGTAATTTTCTTCATATTTTTGCTTAAAATATCCTTTAATTCTTGATAAAGTTCATCCTAAAGTCAAGTATGCATGATTGAAATATATATAAGAAACTAAGAAAAACATAATAATTTGGTATAAAAAAACAAATTAATTAAGAACATATGTAACATATTTCATATATATCAATTATCCCCACAGTTAAGCTTTTAATTATCCTCAAGTAAATCAATTTCAAATCACCCTTAATTTAAATAGGTATTAATTATAAGGAAACTTAACAAATCAATTGGAATAATAAAAAATACCCTTCATTAACTCAATTACATTATTAATATACTAATTACGCCTCTAGAAACTTGCATAAATCATAAATTAATTTGATTTAACCTAAAAATCTTTTGAATGTTAGCAAAATTCACATAATTAAACCTAATGTATAAAGTAAACATAAATGAGTTTGAAGTTATCACCTTTAGAATATCATTTTTAAATTACTAGAAGGAATAGATGTCCTTCTTCACCTTCTTTATCTTAGATGTAGGAAAGCATTTGGCAAGAAATTTCTCCACAAGACTCTCAAAAGTAATTTTTTCAATCATTTCTTAGCCCAATACCTCAATGTAAATAGGAATAACCTAAACCTGACAACTTCTTCAGTGGCCCTATTGATCTTGAAAATATCACAAATCTTTAAGAAATTGGTGATGCATGTGTTGATGCTTATTCAATAATCCATCAAAATGTTTCTTTATGTTGTACCATCTAGATTACACTAATTTGATCTTCAAATAATTTACATTAATCTCTAGCCTTGAAATGCTAGATTTTATTGCTATGAGAGATGCTTTTGTGTAATCCATCATTATTATATATTCTCCATTTATGGTTTAGGTTGTATGTCTTATGTATCTTAGGTCTCTTCTTTAGTCCACTTTCTTTGATTATAATAAAGTATTCTTTTAAGCACTAGATCTACCTTTAGGAAAAATATATTTTTTATTTTTTATACACCAATTATACCCATAAATTCAAATTAAAATAAAGAACATGAAAAATAAAATAAAAAAGTATAAAGAAAATTAAGAAAAAGAAAAGAAATATACTTCTTATGGAATTTTTTAGAAACTAATTGCTTCCCAAGCAATAACGTAAAAAACTTGATGGGTACTTTTTTATTTCTTAAGTTTTTCTTATTGCTTATATATTTTCCATAACTAAGGTAAGTGTGCTTGTCATTAATAAGTAATTTGATGGTATGTAGGGGTCAATTCCCTTAAAAGAGTAGCGTGGGCTAGAAAACCCAAAATTGCTAATTAATGTAAACTAATATAACAAAAAAATAATGTTGTTAGATTTTAATTAATGAAATGTAAAATGAACATAAATTAAATTGGTAGCCAAGATAAGAAATAACAAGGTAGATTATTACCAAAATCAAGCAAATCACGCCATGTTTTACAAGCATTTAAAAAAATGAATGATGAGTGATATTTGTTATAAGATTGTCTAAGTCATTTTATGTGATATTTTGTATGTTTAGTATACATAATAGGATGTTTAGCATAGGTTTTGTGTTATTTTCATATAACTTGCATGTGTATGTGATTTTATATGAAAAATTGCATTTTAGGTTATAAATGAAGGTTTTTAAACTTAGGTTTTGCATGTTTTTCTTGTTTTTTTAATGTATATTCATCTTACATGTTTGTATGTCAATGTTTGGGCAGGATTTGAAGCTTATTTATGTTGATTATCAACTCACTTCAATGTGGACTTGTTGCAGGTATCAAAGGAGAAAGCTAGACTTTCCAAGGCAGAAGTTAGAATTTTCCAGCTTTCCAACTAACAATTCCAGCTTGGTCCACATCCATCCTAAGTCAGTTTAAACACACAAAGGGGTATAAAACACTATTTTAAACCATATAGAGGGAGGAGGGTCATGCAACACACAAAAATAAGGAAGATAGAAATATTTTCGAGTGGATGTTTAAGAAGAATCAAGTGAATTTAAGAGATCTCAAAGCTGCCACACCAAGTTCTAACTTTGTTCTTCAACTCATAAGCCTTTTATTCTCTCTTCTCTCTTTTTTTCTCTTTATTTATTGTATAGAGAAGATGCATGGACTTATTGTGAGGATGTTGTAGATGATTTTAATGGATTTCTAAGTAGATTTTAGGGTCATTCTTATAACTGTATAAGAACTCACTTTGGTTTAATATATAGTTTGTTTTATGCCTATGATGTATGGAATTTATATGCCTTGCTTACATTGTGAAATGAAATTGGGAAATTAGTTTGAAAGTACCATGAGAGTGGGAAGTCTTGAGAACACTTCACACATCAAGCTAACCTGACATTTAGAGAGAGATGTTGGATGTTTTGATGGATGTCCAATAGGTTACTTCATATCCACTTAACGGTTAAGTAAAGTGTGCAGTTTGAGAGATCACATATCGAACTTTAATCGTTATTTTAGGCTTAATTAGTTCGAGTATTGAGAGAGAAAGGGCCAATACATTAAAATGCCTAGGACTAAGCATGATTACATTACCAAAGTGAGGGATTACATGGTATGGACAGAATGACCCTAACTTTTATAATTTGATTTTCTAAACCAAAATTGTGTTCTTATTTTTGTGACATTTTGAAGTGAGTTTATAAGCATTTAAATTTTGAATTTTTACAATTGCAATCTCTCATTATTTGGTTTAGTAAAAAAAAAGTCAATTTGAATTACAAAGTGGCTAACCAATCCTTGATGGAATGATACTTTGCTATACTATTTTATACAAATCGTATACTTGTGATATACCAACTTCAATTAATTTTAAAACTTTGAGCTAAATTTGAATTAAATATCAATAAAAATAGTTATTTTGACTATTTAAGTGGATGATATAATTTTGATTAGTGATAATTATATCTCATTAGATACATTGAAAAAAGTTCTTGTTAGGTTTTGATCTTACATCACATGTATCAAAAATAGAAAACAGCTGTGGAAATATAAAACAAAACCCAAAAGGCCAAAAACTTTCAAATGCCATTAGATGTAACTTTAACAAAACATGAACTTAAAAAGATGTGTACCGTACAATCTCCTTCGTTCTTCATTGTCTTCACCTCTTTGGGTTGTTGTAAACCACAACGAATAAAGGAGGAAGTCTCTAATGATAATTACACAAAGAGCAAAGCCTGAAACCTCTTTAAAAGAATGGCTAGAACATATACAAAGTGCTATTCTTTGAGAGAGTATTTGTAGAGAGTGAGAGAAGATGATGAAAACTTCACCAAAAATTCTCTTGTTTTCCCACAACACGTGAACGTAAATTGATGTTTCTTACAAACATTGGCCTTCCTCTAACCCCTAACATCAATAGAGAGTTAGTGGGAATTAAGTGGCTTTTAATCCCACTAACTTCTACCCTTTTTTTAAAGGGTAATTTTTCCATCTTGCTTATTAAAGGGTAATTTTGTCATCTTACTTATTAAAGGGTAATTTTGTCATCTTAGCTAATAAGCAAGATGCACATATGTCATATGATTCACAATAAAATGACCCTAAACTACCAAATTTACATAGCTTAGTCGTGCATCTTTCATATCTTGGATCCCCATCCAAAACCATTTTACTCATTCTTTGCATGTTCAATGCATGTGACCGATTATGTTCCTAGTTATGTTAGTCACTTGAATTAACACTTAATTAAAGCAAGTCATGAGTGGTATCTAGCAATACATCATGACCCCCAATTGATCAGAAAGTAAATGGTTTGACTACGAACCCTTTCATAGACAATGTTCCTGTGCAATTCATCCTTTCACCATCTCTACCCCAGTTGGTTTACAATATGGTTAAAGTGTCAACTTTCACAAAACTGACTATGTTACATCTAGCCCAAGTGATGTTAGTTCTTGTCCCAAAGGCTCATTACTCAATTAGATATGTCACTGAAGACTATCTTTATGATATTTCCACTCTAACTAGAGATTCCCGAGTAATGACCCCGATAAGAGGCTACAGGTATCACCTCCTTCTATCAAAAGTGGTGAATCCTTTATCGGCTACTCAATTACCTTTGAATACCTCAATCTGTACCTAGTCACCACCCTATGAGCAACCTCTAAGAGGCAATGAGGAATGGAGTCAAAGTATAGAATTAGTATCTAAGATATCCTTGAGCACCTTAAGTTTAAGGATATTTACACCATTGTTATAATGAGACTATCATTGAAACTATAATAGTTTATCCATATGATTGTCTCATGGAAGGTCATCAAATATACCTACTACTCTTAGCAAACGTCCATATGGGAACTCTAAATAACTCATGTTTACAGCTTATGAGATCCCACTACTTGATCTAATCAAGGAGTATAATATATGCTAGTTTGTCCAGATTAATAATGTCCTATCTTGTTAATCCTATGACTAAAGATAATTTAGATACTAACATAATTATACATGATAGGAATCTCATTATCATGATCTCATTGAGATTTCCTTCATGCTATGTAATGTACCAAGGACTTCGTTAATTTGATTTAATATCACTATCAATTCATAAAGAACATGAACATCAAATTAATGAAAAAGCCTTTTATTAATCAAAAATATTTTTACACTAAGTGCTAAAGGTGATTGCCTTTAGAGCACTTCTCTAACGGTTCTTAGTAAACAATTTGAGATAAAAGACTTGGATGCAACGAAATCTTTCCTTAGAATGGAGTTTTCTTGACCTAAAGAAGATATTTTTGTTTCTTAATATAAATAAATACTAGACTTGCTTAATGAAATAGGTTCACTTGAAAGTAAAATGGATGAAGCACTTATTAAACCAACCTAAAATTAGATCATATTAAAGATTAAATATGGTGAATGTTGACAATAAGTTTCAAAGAGTTTTTAGGAAGTTAATTCACTTATCTCATACAAATTATGATATAACATTTGATGTAAGTAAAGGGAGTCAGTTCGTACGTTCACTAGGATAAGAACATTTTAAAGTAGTATTAGAATCTTGAGAAATCTGAAGGGAACTCCTAGTAAAGAGCTATTGTTTAAGAAATATGGACATCTACCGGTTGAAATCTATACTAATGTAGATTAGGTTAATGTACTACTGATTGAAAATCTACATCAAGTTATAGTACTTTTGTTGTAGGAAATTTAGTCACATAGAGAAGTAAAAATTATCAGGAGGTAGCTAGAAGTAGTGCTAAAGATGAATTCAAAGTAGTTACTTAAGGCATTTGTTAAGTTTTGTAGATTAAAGACAACTAAAAGTCTTCTATAATAATAAGGCCATAATTGCAATTGATCATAATCTTGTTCTTTAAAAAGAAACAAAACATATAGAAGTAGACAATCACTTTATTAAAGAAAAACTTATGAAGGGATTAATTTGTATGCCATACATACTAACTAGTGAACAGAATATAGATATAATCATAAAAGGACTACATAAAATGCAATTTAATTACTTAACCGACAAGTTAATAATGGAATTCATTTTGAATCCAACTTACAGCAGAGTATTAAAAAGGAAGTTAGTTTAGTCAAAGATATGAGCAATCTATTAGAGATATGCTAGTTATGCGATACGTTAGAGATATGTCAATTATAAATCTATTGTAAATATGGTATTATTCAAATTATATAGAATAAAAATGACCAATTTACTCCTAAATTTTTAAGCAACATCACCTATATATAGGTGTTATATTTTATTATAAATTGTATAGAAGAAATATTATTTTTCCTCCTTTTGGTATCTCTCTATCTTTAATCCCATAGGGTCACCTACTCCAACTCCTTGCTCTTTCTATAAAGGATTTGAATGATTCTTTCATCCCATATTGTATGTATAAGAAAAGGGATCATGCACTCCTTGCTTTCTTCCATATGCAGTTATATAGTTCACCTCTTAAGAGTATAATAAGGTTGGTTTCATATTCAATCACACGTTGGAAGGATACTTATGTATAACACGTTAATAGCATGCCTATGTATAATACATTAATAGCATGCCTCCCTATTATACATGTATCGGTTCATAAGCATCTTGATCTAGTTTAAAACTACCTGAATCTCTAAATAGGGCATTTTTGGTTTTTTTCTTACAAATTTGGTTACCAAATTTCTTTTCAAGGTCTTTATAATCTACTTTTCTTTCTTTGTAGTCTTAACATAAATTATCCATTGTATAGTTATGTCACCTAAAGTTTTGCTTGTTAGGGTGAAAACGTCATAAAAATAATTATACCACTAACTGTAATGAGTATTAGTGATGTGAACACTAGCTAAGAATAGATTTGTACCTTCCTTAAGCTTCATGGAATGCTACCCTTTTGTTATATGTAAAACTTTGAATTTGCCTTGTTAATTCGATGGTCTTATATAAAGAAAAAATCTTATTATGAATGATTCTTTCCCTTTATTCCATTCCTAAAAAGAATCCACGTCAATTGGTAACACCCAAATTATTGCTTGCTCTTTTATGAAGTATGGGAAACATGTCATCCTTAACTTATCTTTTGTGAGGTCATTAAGTTGAAATTTTCGAATCACTAAATAAAACTCCTTGATGAATATGATCATGCCTTAACTTAGTAATCTACTAAAATTTAGGAATAAGTGAACATGTAACCTGTTTAACTCATAAGTCCTTACTATTTGACTCAATATAATGTATGAGGGAATGGAATTATTCACTAACAATTAGATATCCCTATTAAAAATCTTTCATGCCTGCTGTTGGTTCATACTCAAAATCATGTTATTATGTTGCATAGCCATCTTTTCTCTTAATTTCTTTCACTCTATTCTTGCTATAAGTTCATTAGAATTTAGGATCTATTTTAGGTAGGCTATCAAAGTTGTCACTCTCAAATATCCTATTTCAGTTCAACTATTTAAGACAAAAGAAGGAATTTATAAGTGAAAGAAAATAATATTTAGCACTAGTAATCATATTTCCCTATAAACATTAAAAACTTGATCTATTATTTATTTGCAACTGCACAAAATCAATAGTAGATAGCTAAATTAAACTAAATTGATTCCAGAGTATCAATCCCATAGAAATATAGTTACTAATCTTATTAATCTTAGTTGAAACAAATTAACTAAATTGAATAAAGATTTATAAAAGATAACTAAGGAACTAATGAAAACAAAGCAATTAACTAATTAAAGAAATCAATAAAACAAATGTTAGGAGTTCAAGGTTAACTTATTTGGAATTATTAGACAAGGTTAATTATCTAGGTTGAAATAAAAATTAACCAGGTGTCTACTAATCCTACAAGAAGAAATTCTCGATTGGGTCTTAAAAGAGGACCTAGAGCTACTAGTATATTCAATAACCAAGTCATTATTACTAGAGCATGACATATAATTATGCCTTATACGATATTGAGTTTTGCCATAAGGTTATCTTCTCTTAGGCTTCAAGTATGTTTGACATAAACTCAGATGAAAAATGAATTATTAGGGATTTTATATATAATTCAATGATGGCTTAGATTAAAATAAGATAGAGAATCATGATCATAAGACCTTCCTAATAATTAAAGCCTTTCTTCAAAAATTTTACGAGATTAAATATTTCTATGCTATTAATACTCAATAATTGCAATTCTCATACTTGGCTCCTATAGCTTTTAACATACCACCTAGTAATAGTACAACAAGTACCTATTTAAATAAGTGAAATTTGAAAGTTCTTACAACTACTCAAGTTTAATCTATTTTGCACCTCCAATCAGTTGTAGTTCATGAAATTATTCTCATTAAAGGCCATAAACTTACAAGTTTGAACATCATCTCGAGCCCTGAAAACAAATGGAGAAAAGGAGATGGCAAATAAAAAAATCTCATAACTGGAAAGGCATCAGGCCTTCGTAGCTTCAACAACTTTCATAACTAGGATAGTACTTACTAAAATTTAAATCAACAAAATTGTTTGCAACTTTTCATCTTTAAATAAAGAAATAATGATTATAATGAGAACTTGATTCACATGGAAAAAGAATTACTTACTTATTCATAAAAATCTGGATTCTATGAGTATGCCTTATAAAGGATGTCCAAAAACTTGTAAAAATAATCGTAAGTCTATATTGAACTTTATGTAGGGAAACATTACAAATTTTACTTGCTACCATTGCTAATGTTGTAGAAATGCATTTTTTGCCTTTGAAACACTGAGCTTTTTCAAACTCTCTAAACTCACTTTAGATGGTATATATGTGAGCAGATGAGTTGTGGACTTTAGTGTCCTAAGTTGTCCTTATATAGGCACATTTCCATCAAACTCTCTATATAACTCAGAAAACGGCCACCTGAAATCATGGCAATGTAACCAATGCTCTAATGAATGTTACTAAGCTTTACTGTAACTATTGGACCACTCTTACATTCTTCCACTTAGTCCCCAATAGTTAACTTGGCAACTGTAACTAATTATTGCTTTATAAGAAATAGAATACATGAATCATGGTAATAACTTCTTTATTAAACAAGCACTATATCATATGTATTATAATGTACAATATTTCCTAACCTTATCGTAACCTTTCTTTATGGGTAAACCATATGTTTACTCTCTATCCAAATATATGATCTTTTTTAAACAAACAATATGCACAAAAATAGAAAAAATGATATAAAACTAGATTTCTCGAATGTCATGTATAATAACTATTACATAGAGGAACCTAATCCCATATTTATTTGTCAATAACAACTTTCTTTTCCTTAACTTATTGTTTAATGGACTTGATGTCTATGTATTTAGCTTGTGACAAGCCTTTATCCTAAAAGGACTAGATGGCCCACCCTGCTGTGGCATACCATGTTTGGGGTTAGACCCCAAAATAGTGAATTGGGAGTACAGAAAGAAAATAGAAGTACATTGCATGCTCATGCATCCTTGTATATTCACACACATGTGAATATTTATTTTTGATACATTAAAATAATTGTACATGCATTCATTGACATTTTTCGGATATAATTGAGTTATAAATGCGATTAAAATACGAATTGTGATTTTTATATGTTGAAAATTGATTTGGAGAATATTATTATTATTTCGAAATTTTTTGTAAATTTTAGAAATTTTTTGAAAATTTGGAGTATTTTTGGACTAGAAAAAAATTAAAATATGGACTAATTATAGTATGACATGTGGACTAGTGAAATAGTGACAAATGTATTCCATGCAAGAGTGATAAGTGGAGAGGTTTGATGAAGGCACATGGCTATGTTTGTGATAAAATAAAAAAATCACTGTTGATGTTCTTCACCACCGAAAACACTGTTTATCACATTTCCTTGTTGCATTCTTCAACACCGAAACATCAGTTGTATATTTTGCGTCTTTGATACACTCTTACTGCTGGGAAGAATAGCTAAATCAAGTAAGTTGAGTTTTAAGCTTGTGAATGATTTTTTGATAACGTTTGAATCGAACTGAAATGCTTGTAGTAAAATGAAAGTGCAGAAAAGTAGAAGAATATATGTTTTGTTTTTCACTGTATATGCGTAAATGTTTGGGTATTGTTAGAGATGGTTTACATGAATTGTTTTGGTACTTGTAATTAATCTTGTATTTTGAGTTCTTTTTTAGTAAGGTGAGTTAGAATGGGAGTGGAAATGTAAAGAATATAAGCTAGAAATGTTGTAGAAGAAGGAAAAAATGCATCTGAAGAATGTAAGATAGAAAAAGATGAAAACATGCAGAGGTTATGGAATTTACGTGAACAGTAATATGCGTTTTTGGAAGATTACATTGAATCTTGGATTTTTTAGTTGTTTGAATTGTAATGAGCTGAAAAGGAAGAAGAACAGTTGGCTAAAGTGTCATATGTGTTAGGTGAATAAAATCAAAGAGAGAAAATCAGAAAAAAAAGGAAGAAGATGATGACTTGCATTTTAGAGAGAGAGTAGAAAAAATGATGTTGTCCGTATGTGAGTTTTGTTTTTAATGTTTGAATTTAATCTTGAATCTTGAGTTGTTTTGTGTTATTGAGTTAAAAGGGGAGTAGTATAGATGATGTTTTCATGCTTGAGGATTCTCTGCTAGCTTGTGGTTGTTATTCTTCATTAAACAAATTTCACAGAAGAGAGAAGAAGCAGAAGAAGGTTTCATGCATGATTTTTATGTTTAAGTTTGTATATGAACAGCTTTGATTCTTTTGGTGATAACTTCCTCTTCTAAACTCCAAATGACATGGGACTTGGGTATAGAAATGCAAAATGTATGATTTAGGAATAAAGAAATCAGTGGGAAGAGAGGATAAAAAAGTTCTAGGAGTGTGCATGGGCGCGCATTGCTAACGCGTGCCCGTGACTGTTGCATGAAGGGGGGATGTTTTCACACCCTAGACACCTCTGATTCTTTTGACGATAACTTTTGCATCCAATCTCCAAATGACTTGAACCTCTACATGTTTCCATTTTTCTATCTTACATTCTTTAGATGCATTTTTTTCCTTCTTCTACAACATGAACAGTAATATGCATTTTTGAAAGATTACATTGAATCTTGGATTTTTTAGTTGTTTGAGTTGTGATGAGCTGAAAAGGAAGAAGAACAGTTGGCTAAAGTGTCATATGTGTTAGGTGAAAAAAATCAAAGAGAGAAAATCAGAAAAAAGGGAGAAGATGATGACCTGCATTTTAGAGAGAGAGAGAGCAGAAAAAAAGGTGTTGTCCGTATATGAGTTTTGTTTTTAATGTTTGAATTTAATCTTGAATCTTGAGTTGTGTTGTGTTATTGAGTTGAAAGGGGAGTAGTATAGATGATGTT
>JAOTAY010018688.1:0-14344 GCA_025629805.1 Erythroxylum baracoense
TCACTATACATTTATACACTCCTAAACATGGCAATTTACCAATATACCCTTCCTATTGGTGAGGGGATGTTACATCTATAATTTTGCAAGCCTTCAGTTCCACGAAATTAACAAAACCAAAGAGGAACTTGCTATAAAAACTAAAGGACTAGCATCTGGCATATCCAGTTATGGTAAAATGAAAGGATTCTTACCAGAATTCCCAAGTGTCATTAGTGAAAGTAGAAGTAAGGTAGTTGACAGTAGTAAAGCCGCTAAAGTGAAGCCACCAGAAGCACCTGGCGAAAGCAAAACTAAGGGACTGCCAATAGGAATCCTTACTGTTTTTGGTGCAGCAAAACTAAGGCTTTGCTTCTAAAAGAACCCAGTAGAAAAATCCCTGATGACTCTCAGAAGATGATGGAGTCCCTTCTTCTCTTCACTCAGGCAGCTGGTTCACCTCAGCAATAGGTTGTCAAGCTTACAGATGATGCTTAGCAACTTTCAAGCACCTTGATGAATCCTACACCACCTCTCAAAATTTCTAATGTTCAAATTTTTGTTATTTTCGAACAGACTTCTCTACTTATGTAAAGCTACTTCCTCTCAAATGTAAAATAATATAGATTCTGGTTTTTGTTTGTAAAGTTTGATTTTTAATGTAAGGTTTGGTTGCATTCACAATGAAATTTCAGAACCAATGTCTGTATATTGTGACTTTGGAAATTTTCTCTACACTCAAACTTTGATGATTTTGAGAATACAAGAACGAACAAGTTTTTGGACAAAGATCATTTTTGAAGAAGATGATGGTGAGCTTTATATTCAACTCTTACATGTTTTAAAAGATTTGAAAATCAAAGGCTAGGAACTGAAAGCATGCTTGTAATCTAAGAGACAGGAGCTTAACATGTCTCATTGTCCCTTTGATTAGCTAAAAACAAAATACATGCAAAAACAGTAGCTGACATACAATAAATGCTATTGATTTTAAAACTTCATGAACACAAAATCTAAAATGAAAGACCACTTGCATATGCTTGTGGTACAAATTGGACAAACTTTACTAACATCCTCCACTTTAGCTTGATCTTGTGCTTTGGCAGCTTTAACTTATTCTCCATTTTAGCTTCAACCAAGAAAAAAAATCCCTGTCAGGTTTTTCATGAACATCAGTAAGGTATGTAATTTTTCTGCAGGTTTCTTCATTTTCTTCTTCAAGCTTCCTTCCTTAATCTTCAATCTTCAGAATTTCACTTCTTGGATGCATGGTCTTCTGAATTATTCCCAAAATCATTAGCTCGAGCTTTCTGAAATGTCTTAGAGGCTTCAGCTTGGTCTTCACTCTTCCTCTCTTCTATACCTTGATTGCCATTGCAAGATCCTCCGCAAGCTTCAATATAACTGGTTTCACAAAACAATTTAATTCAATAATTCCTCCTTTGTTTTTTGGAACCTGCATACCAATCATTTTCCTTAAAGATTCAAACCTCCATCTTGGTAAGGCCTTGGTGAACAAATCAGCAAATTGAAAGCTTGATCTGTAGAAGGCCATCTTGATCTCCTTTTCTTCAATCAATTCTCTAACATAATGATACTTCACTTTCATATGCTTGGTTCTCATATGATCAGATGGATTCTCAGCTATAAAAATTGTAGCACTAAAGTCAAAATAAATCATCACACATTTTACTTTCAATTCACTTACATCCATTAGAATTTTCTCCAACCATTAAGCTTGTTTAGTAGCCATGTTTACTGCCACATATTCAACTTCAGCTGATGATTGTGCAACAGTCCTCTGCTTTTTTAAGCTCCAAGCGAAAATTCCAGATCCTAGGTTACAGCAATAACCACTTCTGGTCTTACTTTCATTGCTTCTTGCATAGCTAACATCACTAAACACATATAACTCCACCTTTTCTCCTCTTACAAACCAGATTCCACAATCAATTGTATGTTTAACATATCTAATTATCCTTCTAGCATAAATAGCATGTTGCCTTAAAGGATTTTGATTAAAGCTAGCTATAATATTCACAGAACATGTAATATCAGGACTTGATGCACTCAAATACATTAATGATCCAATCATACTCTTATAATAGGTTGCATCAAATTCCTCACCTGGTTTCGTTAGTTCCAGCTTCAGTTGATGTTCAATAGGGGTTCCCATTCCACTGCTTCCTTTCAATCCAAACTTGTCAATCAATTCTTCTACATATTTTTTCTGGTGTATGAAGATTCCATTTCCCTTTTGATCTATATCCAGAGCTAAAAAGAAGGTCATCTCTCCCAAGTTTGTCATCTGAAACTCTGATTTCATTAACTCCTTGAAATCTTTTATCAATTTTTCTTGTGTTCCAATTATCAGCAGATCATCTATATACAAGGAACAAATCAGCTTTTCCCCATTTCTGATTTTTACATACAAAGTTGCTTCACTCTTGCTTTTTGACAACCCATTTTGCATTAGATACCTGTTGATCCTCGAATACCAGGCTCTTGGAGCCTGTTTCAGTCCATATAAAGCCTTCACAAGTATGTACACTTTCTGCTCTTGTCCATTTACCACATAACCTTCGGGTTGCTTCAAGTAAACTTCCTCATCTAGCATCCCATTTAGGAATGCACTCTTCACATCTATTTAGTGCACCCTCTATCCATTATTTGCAGCTAGAGCCAGTAACAATCTCACTGTGTCCAACCTAGCTATTGGTGCATATGTCTCAGTATAATTTACTACATACTCTTGTTTGTATCCCCTCACAACAAGTCTAGCTTTATATTTGTTGATTGTTCCATCCGAATTCAATTTTCTTTTGAAAATCCACTTAGAGTCGACCACCTTGGTTTCTGGACTTGGCAAATCAACCAGCAACTAGGTTCCATTTTCTTCAATAGCTCTTATCTCTTCATCCATTGAGCTTTTCCATACTCCTTGCTTGACAGCTTGTTTGTATGTCATTGGTTCAGATTCTGCAGGTAAAGTATATTTTGTGATTGTTAGAGCTCCATCTGTCTCTTCTTCATCAGCTACATTGTACCTGAAATCAAACAAGGGGTTAGTTTCATTGTAAATAGGGGCCAGATCCCTCTCCTTGTGTGCACTATCTGAACTGGATGTCTCCTCCTGAGGTGCTGAGCTCAATTCATCTCTTCCTGGAACTGAATCATCTTCAGAATCTGGCACAACCTCCTCCTGTACTCCATCACTTCCAGTGCTATTTGTATCATGTGATTCCAGCTGAGTTGACTCCATTTGAAGTCTTCTGTCTACTGAGTTGATTGAATTGTCTGCATCATGCATTTCTTGGTATCTCTCAAACTTCCTTCACCATTAGACTCACCTATTGATAAGTCAATTCCAACACTTCTTAGTTTCTTTACAGTAGGTTCTTCCCACTTCCAGCTTTCATTCTCATCAAACTTCACATCTCTTGATACCAACATCTTCTTAGTTTCAGGGCTATAAATTCTATATCCCTTTGATTCAGCACTATACCCCATCATCACTCCCTTTATTGCCTTCTCATCCAATTTTGTTGTTTTTGCTTCAGGAATGTGCATATAAGCAATACATCCAAACACCCTTAGATGATTCACCTTTGGTTTAACTCCAAACCAAACTTCAAATGGTGTTTTCTCCTTCAAAGCTCTAGTTTTCATTCTTTTTTGTAAGTAAACAGCAGTGAAACATGCTTTTGGCCAAAATCTTCTAGGTATTTGCATTCCAAACAGCATTGCCTTTGCCATTTCCACAATTGTTCTATTTATTTCGTTCTGAAACTCCACTTTGCTGTAAAGAGTAAGCAACTGAAAATTGATGGAATATGCCTTCTCTTTCAAAGTAATTTTTTTATCTCATTTGAAATATACTCTCCTCGTCTATCACTTTTCAAACATCTCATCTTTCTTCCACATTAACTTTCAGCTTTTGCCCTCCACACTTTAAACATGCCAAATACTTGATCTTTGCTCTTCATGAAGTAGATCCATAAGTACCTCGATACATCATCAATAAACTGAACATAATACCTACTTCCTCCAGCTGATGGTGTGTCCACAGGTCCACAAACATCAGTGTGCACCAATTGTAATTTTTCTGTGGCCCTCCAATCACTTATTGGAAAAGGTAAAACATGACTCTTTCCCTTTGCACATGATTCACACACATTCTTCAACTTGCTGCTCAATTGAGGTAATCCAACAACCAATTCTCTTTTCTGCATTTCAATAATGTAATCAAGGTTTGCATGACCATACCTTTTATGCCATAATTGTGTTGACTCAGTCACTGGGATTGCAGCAAAAGCTCCATCAACTTCTGTCATCCGCAATTTAAAAACCTTGTTTACCATTGGTACCTCATGAACCAGCTCTCCTTGTGCATTGAAGATTTTGCACATTCCATGCTCGAAGTGTACTTTATAATTCTTCTCCAGAAGTTGTCCAACACTGATCAGATTTTGATCCAACTCAGGAATGTAATATACCTCTTCAAGTATGGTACTTCCAGCCTTTATAGTTAACTCTACATTTACCTTCCAAGTGACAAGTATTGTTTCTCCATTGCCTATCTTTACCACAGGATTCAAAACAGTGTTTGTCTCAACAGAAGCCTCCTTCCTCTTTGTCGTGTGGTTAGAACAACCACTATGTACTAACCAATCTCCTCCCTTTTCATTATTTGCCTCAGCTGCACAAATCTCAATAGTAGAAGCATGGTTTTTGGGTTGATGATAAGCCTCACCATAAATACATTTTCCTTAGTGATTGGCTTTTCTGATGGCTTAGCTATTTCTGAGGGTCCTAATTGAGTATTAGAATTGTGCTGTGGATTGAGCTGAGAATTTAAGTAAATTTTAGAGGGGGGTTGAGTTGGAGCATGATTAATAGAACAAGTGGCTTGTGACAGTTGGTTTGGTGCTTGTGTTTACATAGTTTGGTAGTGTATCTGTTATGGATAGTTTGGCAGTGATATGTAGGACTGACTGATTTGAGGTTGAGTCATGTGAGGCTATAGTGGATAATGTTGTGGTGTTTGTGGTTTTCCAGAATTTGTACCATAGTTGGCTTGATACACTTGTGGTTCAGGAGTATTTTGGTAAGGTTGTGACTGGGTTGCAATTGGTTAGAGAGAATATTTTGTCTTAGGAAGGGATGTGTTAGTGGGGGTTTTCCATAAATAGGACTTTGTGGATTTTTCTGCTCTGTCAACTACCTCTTATAGCACACTCTCTTCAAATGTCCCCTCCATCTACAATGAATGTAATCAGCATTTTTCATTCCAGAAGCATTCCTCAGCTGTATGATTAGTTTTACCACAAAATCTGCAATTTAGAAACATGCCCCATCTTGTTGTTCTTGATCCACCTTGCATTTGATTGGCATTGTTTCCAAGGAATTGGCTAGTGTTTTGGAAGTTTAGGTAAGGCATTTGTGAAGGATATTGTGTTTTAGGATACATTTGGGGCTGTTAGTATTGCATTTGGTTTTTGTAAGGATGGTTTTGTGGATAAGTTATGGTCTGGAACTGATTTGCATTATTTTGTGGGAGGTTTTACGATAGTTAGTGGGTCTGTGACTGCATCATGCTTGGTTTAGAATGACTTTGGTTCAGGTTTTTGGTTTGAGTTTGGAAAGGTGGATTTTTTGGAACTTTGAACCGTTCTGTTTTTAGTGCATACTCCTCACCTTCTCTTCTAACCCTATACCTCTCTTCATACATTTCGAACATATTAAAAACTTGCTCCAATGTAACAGAATCAGGATCATTACTAAATTGCCACTCAACAGGAGCTATGCTAGCTTCAAATCTCAAAGGTAATCTGTTTAAAAATTTATCAACTAACCTCTCTGAACTCGTATTCTCACCAAATTCCTTTAGTTGTTACACCAAGCCCATGAATCTTGCTTTTGCAGCAGCTACATTCTCTTCATCCTTCATTGAGAAATTCTCAAAACTTCTAATAATAGCTTGTTTTGTCAGTCTCAAGGATTGGATAGATCTTACATGTTCTAACTTCAATATATCCCACAACTCCTTTGAACTCTTACACCCAGCATGTCTCAACAGTATGGTCTTACTCACCACAGATCTCAGAAAAATGAGGGCTTTAAAATCTTTATCTCTATTCTGACTTAACCTCATCACTTGTGTTGTTCCCTCATGTTCAGCTATCCCTTCATTCACGATATACCAGCAATCATAGATCTTGAGACAATCTTTAACTCTAAGAGCCCACGCCTTATAGTTCTCACCAGTCAGTACAGGTATGTTTGCCTGAATGCTTTACAAACTCATTACTGGAATGCTTGTTCCTGCCATGTTTTAATCTATCCTAGGTTGAATAAACCTTGGAGCTCTGATACCACCCTAGGAAAATGATGAAATGCCTTCTTCTCTTTTTACATGCAGCTAGTTTCAAGCTTGCTGATTGAAGCTTTGGAACTGTCTAGCTCAGTGACAACTTCAACAGCACCATTCAGGAATTCTTGTGTTCAGCATTTTGTTGTTTTCGAATAGTCAAAATGGTTGTGTAAAGCTACATCCTCTCAAATGTAAAATAGTGTAGGTTTTGGTTTTTGATTGTAAGATTTGTTTTTGAATGTAAAGTTTGGTTGCCTTCACACTAAAATTCCAGAACCAATGTCTGGATATTGTGTTTTTTACAATTTGCTTAACTCTCAACCTTTGATAGACTTGTGTAAAAGTAAAGGAAAGAGCAAGATTTCGGACAAAAGATGATGATATTGAAGAAGATGATGGTGAGCTTTATATTCAGCTCTTACATGTTTAAAAACATCTAAAAATCAAAGGCTAGGAATTGAAAAACATGTTTGTGATCCAAGAGACAAGAGTTTAACACGTCTCATTGTCCCCTTGATCACCTAAAAACAAAACACGTGCAAAAACAACAACTGACATACATTAAATGCCATTGATTTTAAAGCTACATGAAAAAAAAAACTGATATGCAGGACCACTGCATATGCTTTTAGTACGAATTGGACAGCTTAATTAACATTCTCCACATCAGCTTGTTCTTGAGCTTTGGCAGCTTTAACTTAATCTGCATTTTAGCTTCAAGTAAGATAATCCTGTCAGGTTTTTTCATAAATAGGATGTGCAATTTTTTTGCAGGTTTCTTCATCTTCTGCTTCAAGTTTCCTTCCTTAATCTTCAATCTTCAAAATTTCACTTCTTGGATGTATGGTCTTCTGAATTATTCCCAAAATCATTAGCTCGAGTTTTTTGAGATGTCTTGAAGGCTTCAGCTTGGCCTTCACCCTTCCTCTCCTCTTTACCTTGATTGCCATTGCAAGATCCTCCGTAAGCTTCATTATAGTTGGTTTCACAAAACAATTCAATTCAACAGTTAGGTCCGCGTAAGTGTTTCTTCGGAAGTTTAATGCAGCGTTAGACCTTGTGGTTGTGGTAAATCTTTTATCTTTTCCTTCCTGAAAAAATAAGTTGAATTGTTAATGTAAACTGTTAGAGATCACATGATCTGTTCTGTTTGATTCAACTTGCTATGTACCAAGTTGAACCACTTTTCAAATAGCATAGAGAAAGCAAAATTCAAAACAATGACACTTCACAAGTCCTTTGGAAGATTGAACTAACGTGCTGTGTTTTGCCCCAAGTACATTAACACTAGAGCATCCTTTTCAGGTCATCGATTGTTTTACCAGTGCCATACTAGTAATCAAACTACTGCTATTTCTGCAACAGAACTGCAACATATGGATACAGGCACTTTGTGTTTATTTTCATATTATTGGCATTTCAACTTCCTCTTTGCATCTCATTTCTTCCAAGAAATGAGACAGATCGATTATCTCTGTTAGCCATTAAGGATCAAATTGAGCATGATCCTTTTGGGAGGCTCAAGTCATGGTATGAATCCTCGCATTTCTACCATTGGCTTGGGGTTACTTGTGGACGCAAGCACCAGAGAGTCGTCCAGCTTAACTTCACCAATTGGGAATTAGCAAGCAGGTTAGCTCTTGACATCGGGAACATGAGTTTCTTGAGAGTGATAAACCTACAAAACAACAATTTTAGTGATCGTATTCCACCAGAATTGGGACTTCTGTCCAGGTTGCAGATGCTAAACCTTTGAAACAATGAGTTCTTCCATATACAACATCTCTTCATTAACTAGTATAGATGTGCTTCTTAACTGACTTCACGGCAGTCTTCCGCACAACCTTGGTGAAACTCTTCCAAACCTCGAATACTTGGGACTTGGTGGAAACCAATTCACTGGCCTGATTCCCTCATCACTTTCCAACACATCCAATCTTAATTATTTTGATATTGGAACTAACCAATTTGCTGGAAGACTCTTTACTTTTGCAAGACAGCAAAATCTGCAAGCGTTGCAAGTTATGGACAACAATGTTGGGAATGGAGAAGACGATGAACTGAATTTTCTGTACTCCTTAGAAAATAATACAATTTTAGAAGTTTTGATCATAAGTGGGAACAACTTTGGAGGGATCATGCCACAAATAGTTAGTAACTTCTCGGCAAAACTAACGATCATGGCATTTGACAAAAATCAAATAAGAGGAATCATTCCAACTGAAATCAGAAATCTCGTCAGCCTAGAGTACTTGATGTTAGGGGGAAATCATTTGACTGGCAGCATTCCAAATTCTATTGGCAGTTAGAAAATTTGTATGATCTGTACCTCACAGGGAACAAATTATCAGGGAGTATCCCATCCACTATGGGGAATGTTACTTCTTTAAGCAAAGTAGATTTAGATAGGAACAAATTACAAGGAAGCATTCCTTCAAGTTTGGGAGATTGCCAGCATTTAGTAGAACTGATTCTTTCTGAGAATAAACTAAGTGGACCGATACCAAAAGTATTGTTTGGAATTTCATCCTTAACAATATACTTAGGATTATCGGACAATAAGTTTGAAGGTACCCTCCACTTTAAAGTGGGTCAGTTGGAGATGCTTAGAGGTTTGGATGTTTCAAACAACAGGCTATCAGGAGAAATTCCTGCAAGTCTTGGGAATTGCGAAAGCTTGGAACGTTTATATGTGTAAGGAAATTTATTTCATGGGAAAATTCCGGAGTCATTAGGTTCTTTAAGAGCAGTTCGATATCTCAATCTCTCACACAACAACTTCACCCACCAAGTCCTCGAGTATTTGGGACATTTAAGACTACTAGAGTGTTTAGATTTGTCATTTAATGATCTGGAAGGTGAACTGCCTGTGCAAGGGGTGTTTGAAAATGCAACTGCAGTTTCACTTGCAGGGAACCAGAAGCTTTGTGGCGGAATTCCACAATTCAACCTGTCACAATGTACCTCAGGCAAGCTAAAATCTTCCAGTAAGGTGAAGTTAGCCACTAAAATTGCTTGTAGGCATCTAGGCTTAATGTTCACAATCTCTTTTGCTATTTTCTGGTGGTTAAGAGAAAGAAAAACTTTGGCAGTTTCAAGGTCTTCAATGAATACTCCTTTCTAACAGGTGACATATTAGGATCTGCTCAAGGCAACTGCTAGCTTCTCCGAATATAATTTCATTAGTGTAACGCGTAGAGCAGGCTTTACTATGCACCCATGATCGTCCGTGAATGGATTAAAAATGAAGAAATATGAAATACCTTATTTTGGTTCCATCTCCACTTTGGAAGCTTTTTGTCTCCTATCAGATGCGCTCAATATCACTTGGTTCCTTTGTGAAGATTGATCACTGGCTCGAACTTTAGGTCTTTCTATGGATTGCACAGGACGCGGGTGCTCTTAATGGGTCGGAGCTCTGAAATGCTCGCGAATTACCTTTGCGACCACAGGAGACCCCCTTATATATATATATATATATATAAGCTTCCATATCGGGCTTCCCCATCACAAGGCCGATATGGTCCAGGTCCACACTGAAAGGAACCCGGACTATGACCCATTCATTTAGATCATTTATTAGGCCACCTTATTACCTTTAATTGGATCAAATTGCATTACTTAACTGGTAATTTATTGGAAAACGAAATCACAATTAATAACTGTCCATAAATGAGGAAAAGGACAAAATTACCCTTAGGGGCAAAATTATCCAACAATCTCCCCCTTAGACAGGTATTAATTGTAGTTTAAGTTTAGTTTTAAAAGTAGTTTGAAAAATCCGGTTAATTCACGCTATTGTAATGGTACCAAAAATTTTTTAAAAATCATTTGATCCAAGGTAATGGAAGTCCTACATTCTGTCCCGTAAAGCTTTTGAGATATCAGATGCATGTGTCATATGTGACACAGGTCCAATATAATCACATATACCTAATACCTCACTAACATGAATGGGAAAATGGAGTGTGGTAGACTACGATGATACCCTTATGATCTAATATATATCATCTTTGTCTATAGGTCTCAATTTCTCTAACTTTATGCTGAACCATATTAGAGAAATCCAGTTTTCTCTCATCGAATGCTAAACAGCATTAGAGAAAACTTGTTTCCTCTTTTATTGGAGGAAACCTTTATGGAATTAAAACTTATATCCCCTTATGTCATTTGAGGCTTTAAGGATATCCATGCAAACTTAATGTGTTTAATGACATAAGTTCAAGTTCAGTCTTCATTTATGCCCAATGACCTTAAATGCTTAAGATCAACACAAATCTTAAGACTTTTATGTGTATCATGACTGCATGCAAAACATTTATAACTGAGAAAATATGGCCATATAACTGATATATATGATAATGTCATAATACAACCAATGTATAAAAGTTTAAAGAGCGAAATAAAATGATCCTTAACTACTACTGTCAAAAGCCTTCAACACCCCCATACTGGATACATGTCTAGAAAATGCTGGTGTGCGAAGTCCTTTAGTTAGTGGATCAGCTAACATGTCTTCGGTCCTGATGTGCTCCATTGCAACGTCACCTTTCTGAATCAGTTCTTTTATGGTCAAATACTTGACCTCCAGATGCTTAGACCCTATGATATTTTTGTTGTTGCTGCTAAAGAAAACTGTAACAAGATTATCACAGTACAGCTGTATAGGTCTAGCGATCGAATCCACCATAGATAGCTCAAAAATCATGTTTCTAAGCCAAACCGCTTATGTAGCAGCACCATAACATGCAACAAACTCTGTATGCATTGTCAAGGAAATGACTAGTGTTTGCTTGACACTCTTCCACGATACAGCACCATCTGCTAACATAAAAATGTATCCTGATGTGGACTTGCGGTCATCTGGACACATGGCAAAGTCTGAGTCTGTATACCCTGTGAGGTTTAGATTGTCAACTTTCTTATATGTCAACATATAATCCTTGGTACCTTTAAGATATCTCAACACTTGTTTGATTGCATTCTAATGGCCTATACCTAGATTAGCCAGATATCAACCTAGCAGTCCAACAGCAAATGCAATGTCCGGTCTAGTGCACACCTGGGCATACATCAGGCTACCGACAGCACTAGAATACGGAACATTCTTCATAGCCTCTCTTTCAATGTCATTTTTTAGATATTGTGCCAAAGATAATCTCTCTCCATGAGAGATGGGTGCTACAACAGGTCTACAATCAGCCATATTAAACCTTTGTAGTACCTGCTCGATGTACACTCTTTGTGAGAGACTTAGTGTGTGTTGAGACTTGTCCCTGTGAATCTGTATACCGAGGACAAAAGATGCTTCACCTAAATCCTTCATGTCAAAATGTCTGGCCAATAGTTGCTTGACTTCGTACAATATGGTCAGATCATTTGACGCGATAAAGATGTCATCGACGTACAAAAGTAAGAAGCTGACTTTGCTCCCCCTAATCTTATGGTATAAGCATCTTTCAACTTTGTTTTCCACAAAGCCAAATGAGGTTAATACCTTGTCAAACTTAAGGTACCATTGCCTGGAAGCTTGCTTCAGACCATATATTGATTTATTCAACTTTCATACTTTGTCAGCTGCACCTTGATCTTGAAAACCTTCAGGCTGTTCCATATAGACCTTTTCATAAAGGTCGCCATTCAAAAAGGCGGTCTTTACATCCATCTGATGGAGCTCCATATCATAATAGGCCACTAATGCCATGATCACTCTAAATGCATCCTTTGAGGACACAGGAGAGAAGGTGACATTGAAGTCAATTCCTTCTCTCTGAGTGAACCCTCTGGCAACTAGACGTGCCTTAAACCGTTCAATCCTTCTTGGTCTTAAACAACCATTTACAACTAACAGGTTTGCAATGTTGAGGTAAATCAACAAGCTCCCATACCTTATTATACCTCATAGCTTGCATCTTGTCCTTCATTGCTTCTTACCACTTATCTGCATGGGGACCAGAAACGGCTTCTGTAAAAGTAACTAGATCCTTTACATGTCCGATGTCATAGTCTTGTTCATCTAAATAGACTATGTAATCTAATGAGATAACAGGTCGCCTCTCTCTGGTGGATCTACTTAACTGTACAGGCTCCTGTACCTTAGGAACCTACCCCTGAACAGGTGCAGGTTCCTGTGCCTGCATAGGCAGAGCACTGGAGCCCACGTCCACTGGAGCTGACTGTATGAGAGGTTGATACAATATGGTGGTTGTATCAGTCCTGCCAGCTTCTAGAGGTTGTAAAGGTCCTCCTTCATCATAGACATCAAATTCCAGGAACTTTGACGTCTGTGATTCTACAATTCTGGCTCCTCCCTCTCTATAGTAGAATCTGTAGCCCTTAGAGTGGTCAGGGTAACCCACAAAATAGCAACGAGTTAAATGAGGTTGCAGCTTATTTTCATAAGGATTATATAATCTTACCTCAGCAGGGTAGCCCTACACATGAAAGTGTGCAAGACTTGGCTTTCTCCCAACCCAAAGCTCAAAAGGTGTCTTTGACACTGACTTGCTCGGGACTCTGTTTAAGATGTATAATGCCATCTTTATGGCTTCACCCCATAAGTACTCAGGTAGGTTAGTCCTACTTTGCATTGGCCTTATCATGTCTTTTAGGGTGCGATTACGCCTTTCGGTCACACCAGTTTACTCAAAACGACCTAGCATAGTGAACTGGGCCACTATCCCAACTGACTCTAAATACCTGGCAAATAGACCCTTTTCTTTTCTTGTAACCCCATGTCTGCCATAGTATCCCCCTCCTCTATTAGATCTGACAACCTTTATTGATCTTCCCAATTGGTTCTCAACTTCAGTCTTGAAGATCTTGAATTTATCAAGAACTTTAGACTTCTCTTTAAGCAAGAACACATATCCATATCGGGAATAATCATCTATAAATGTCAGAAAATATCTCGCATTGCACATTGCTACAGTATAGGGACCACTAACATTCGTATGTATGAGATCCAACAAGCCTGAAGCACGAATTGACCCTTTCTTCTTTATTTTGGTCAACTTACCTCTACAACAATCGACACATGTTTCGAGGTCACTGAAGTCTAGAGTTGGGAGAATGTTGTCCTTTATGAGTCTCTCGCCAAGACGTTTGTGCCACAACATGTACGATGTATCCTTTATAGAGGTCCTCTTTCGAGTAACAGGTTCAGCAACATATGAAGAAGCATACATATCATTAGGAGCAAGACACATACTGTAAAGACTGTAGAATAAGAAGGTTGTACCAATATGTCTTGTATTGATAGAAATATTTACAACCGAACTATCAAATACAAACTGATAACCTTCTTTATCCAAAACTGATACAGATATCAAATTCTGTCTAAAAGACCGTATATAAAAAAGTGTCTCATAGGTACAAAATGAACCCCGTATAGAGGTTTAACCCTACGTCTCCTACGTATAATACATCAACCTCCTCATTGTTACCGACCATCAGCTTCTGCTCCCCCTTTTGTGGCCTTCTCCTGGAGATGAACCCCTGCATAGTGGAAGCAACATGGTTAGAAACCCAACTATCTAACCACCAAGAACTTGATGTGGTTATAATAACATTGGATTCATGAATCATGTAGGCCGAAGGGTTACCTGATATATCGTGTTTGACCTTCCAGAGTTTGTACTTCTGGCAGTCAGACTTCTTTTGCCCCTTGTTCTTGTAGAAGAAGCATCTCATGTTCTTAAGGTTATGTGGCCCCTTTACAATGCTAGATTGTCCGCTTTGAATTTGAGGAGAGGGTTTAGAAGTCTTACCTTTTCCTTTGCCTTAGGTTTTCTGGGGTTTGGCCTTTCCCTTGCCTTTAACTGATGCATATAAAGTTGTATGAGGAGATCTTGTCAGCTTTTTCTCTGTTACAAGGCACCGGGAAATTAAGGCATTAATGTCCCAGGTCTCATCCTGCTGGAACCCCTCCCCGGGCGGGCCCACGGGCCGACGTCCTGCGTGACATCTGGACCCGTGGCCCACGGGGGAGGA
>JAOTAY010018699.1:0-14343 GCA_025629805.1 Erythroxylum baracoense
AAGTTCCCTAATTTTTTAAAATTTTCGGTACCGGCCGGTATTTTGAATACCGCTGGTACCGACCGATATTTACATCCGGTACCATAACTTATATATCGGTATCGGTTTTGGTCCGGTAAGGTACATACCGGCCGGGACGTACCGGTAATCATAACAATGGGTTGGCAAATGGCTGATCAAGTAAAGTGCAAAAAGTGCATACTCACAACTAAAAATATAATAATAATTCAGCTTGAAAATGTAAGGAACGAGTGATCTTACGCAGCTGTTGATACTTTCTTTAAGTTATACCATTTTTTTGGGTGTGAACGCACAAGTTGACAGATGAAGTCATGTTTATTGAAATAATTATGGATGAATGTAAATTCTTTACCATTGTCTTTTCTAATGTCTTCAACTTGACTACTAAAATAAATTTTGAATATTAGATAGAACATTTTCAGGAACGGTTATGTTTTATACTTCTTTTTCATCAAATTATTGAGAAATAATGTGCAACAAGAATATAATACGAAAGAAAACATCAAGCAAACAAGAAGATCTTAATGAGATTCGTTCAACTTTAGTATGCCTACGTCCTTGAGAGATAAGAGTGGTTAATTTAACTATTTAGTTTAATCTTAACTTAAGGATTACAAATGTCTTCTATTATAAATGAGGTTTATAATAAGTATATTGATATATAAATTCTAGTTAGTATATTTCTATCCAACTTATACCTTACTAAACCCAACCTAATTTAAACTTGACTCTAATAAATATTAAAATTCTTCTAGAGTTTTAAATATCCCAAAAATGTATTAATAGATAATGCACTCTATAAAAAACCATGGCCTATGACATGATTATATATCTCACTGTTTTTGTTCACATATAGACGTGGACTCTAACACGTTGATAAATGATTAATTGACTACATTTATATACTCATATTTAATGTGTTTTGCTTATTATTTAATAATTTTATAGTATTTTTGGTATTTAATTGACTTCAAGTGTATTTGTAGGTGATAATTGCCTTCTTTGACTAAAAGGAGAAGAATTCAAATAAAATTGTGGCATAAAATGAAGATTTGAAGCAACTTAGAGATATACAGTTGTGTATAGTGACCGTGTAGGTCTCTGTAAACATGTGGAGATTTGAAAATATTGTTTCTAGTCGTGTATGTTGTTTATGAAAGTATTTGTGTAGGAATGTCAATGGGCCGCTTCTGGCTCGGCCCATTATACCTTACTTAAGCCTCATTAAAACCTTGTAATAGTACTTTTTATTCTATTTATAGTTTACTTATAAGTGGTGAAGATATGATTTTATTATAGGCTTATGGTTAAGAATCCTTCTATGTATTGATTTGAGAGTTCTTACATTTTTCACCATAAACACTTAAGTGCATCGAGTGAATCCTTGGTGAGAGTGTAAAAATTTGTGTTTTTGATTTCATAAAAAAATATCTATATGATTATTGTTAATATTGACTTATGCAGGTTGGTTCTATAACGACTTAAATTCCATTATATGTTAATTTAATCAATATGATATGATGATTTAGAGTTTGGATGGACAGGTTAAGGTTAATAAGTGATGGATGTTTGTAAGATTAATGATCTAGATTATGATTTGCTTGCGGACAAGCGAAAGCTTATGTGTAGGAATATTTGATAAATGATTATTTGACTATATTTATATACCTATATTTAATGCTTTGTGCTTGCTATTTAATAGTTTTTATAGTATTTTTAGTACTTAATTCACTTCAAGTGCATTTGTAGGTGATAATTACCTTCTTGGACTAAAAGGAGAAGAATTCGAATGAAATCGTGACATAAAATGAATATTTGAAGCAACTTAGAGATACACGATCATGTACAGTGACTGTGTAGGTCTTTGTAAATGAGTGGAGATTAAAAAATATTATTTCTGGCCATGTAAGTGACTCGTGCAAAATCGCGAATTTTGGTGTTTTTGGAGATACACAGTTACTTACATAGCCGAGTAAGTGACTGTATATCCCAAAAACCATAATTTTTACTATAAAAGGACGCTATTGAAGGCAAAATAGGAAGAGGTAAGTTTTAGAACATTTTTAAGTCATAAGAAATACAGAGAAGAGGTAGTTTTAAGCAAAGGACGAGGAAAGCATAGAGATTAAGTCACATGATCCGATCGATAACATCATTCAATCTAAATTGCAAGAAGATTCATTAGAGACAAAAGGGAGATCTAGAACATGATTTTTTTCCCTATTTGTTCTTTTGAATACTTGTTATTGGTTTTGTTTTCTATGTATAGGAACTAAATTTTTTTAGTGCCTAATGAACCCTAAATTGTGATGACAATATGATTTAATCTTTTATTCAATGCAATTTTATTGATTGATTTATTGTGATTTAATTATGCGTTATATTCTTGATCTAATATATCTGGAATATTAATTCATAATCTAATTTCATATGATTGAGATTGAGAAATTTTTTTATGTGAATAGATCTATAATAATTGGAAAAAGCTGCATGCAAACTTAGAGATAGGTTGACAAAAATTCTCTAGATTAGGTTCAAACTTAATAGTGAAATTCATGAATCAATAATGCAATCTTAGGGTTTTAAAATAGAAAGAGATTTCAGTTAATCAACTGAGGGGTCATTTGTTAATAGTCTTAAGAAAAATATTAACATAAGATAGGAATTTTCATGTTTCAATAATCAATAATTTAATTACATGATAAAGGGTTAATATTTAATAATTCTTAGGAGGATTCATTATTTACTTGATATTGACTTTTTATACTTTTTTCCTTTTTCTAAGTTCATTATTGTGTCAATCTTATTTTAGTTTTTATTTTAATTTTTAATTAAATCCATAATCTAATTTGATGGTTAGATAATAGAAAAAAGTTGAATACTAGTATTTACAATCCTTGTATAATTGACCCGTACTTGCCAATGCTAGCTATAACTACACCATGCAATTGCAGTTAAATTTGATAAATCTTCATAAGAATAGAAATCATCAATCACGCTTCCTTCATTAGCCCTGTAAGTCATAATGCCTCCTTATAAATTTAGCCTTTTTTATGTAATAAGCTTTAATTTTAGACCATGCAACCATAGATTAACATTATAAATTAACATCCTTAATTTATGTAATAGCCTTTTTTGTACCATTATTGTGGAGACTACTTCAACCTATAAATTAACATCCTTAATTTACATAATAGATGCTCATTTTTAAGTTTACTAAACCATTTGGGTTCATTCATCTAAATCCTCTTGTTTGAGTCACTATAAAAAAGTTATCTTCGTATCCATATACTTTAAATAAATATATAAAGTAATTATTAATGTCATCATAATCTTGATGAAAGTATATCGAATTACCAAAGAGAAAATTTCATTATAATCAATCTCCTTTTGTTTTACCATTTCATTATTAGTTAAGTCTTAAACTTTTCTTTTTTTATATAACTATTGTTGGCTTCCTCTTTTGTATCTAATTGTATCCTATAGGCCTCTTTCTTTTAAAAAGCTAGACCAACTCCTATGTTCAGTTCTTATGTAGGAACTTTACCTCCTCTACCATAATTTACATCAATTTATCCTTCTTCTAACTATTCAAAACCTCCCAAAAGTAGTTACATCTTTATTATTGATCATAAGTGTGAAGGATATCAAGTCTGCTCAACCATATCTATTTAGTAGCCTAATGGTATGTCTCACTGTATTAGTGGTTATATTGTGATATTGTTCTTCATTTGACAATGCTCTTCTATCTTTAAAACCAAGATTTCATGCCTCTTTTATGATTGCTCCTAACTGGTCTAGTTCTATTTTTACCACCTTAGTAATGCTCTTTATTGATCTTGACATCTTTTTCATATATTTACTTTAACATATGTTATTCATCAAGCACTGCATCCTTACTAATCACTCTCTTCTTTGATGTTGGATCCTAAAAATTGTATCCGTTCATACCTTTAGGGTAGCAAATAAAGATACATTTCTTTGAGTTTAAATTAATTTTAGACCTCTCATCATTGAAAACATGCAAATAAGCCAAGCAACTAGAGATCTATAGTCTATAAACATCTACCTTACTTTTAGTTTATAGTTCCTTCAATACTCTCTTATCAAATAAAGTCCGTAGTGATCTATTAATAAGTATTCTCTTTACAACATTATTCTTTTATGATACATTTTAAACTATGTGGTGTTTTAATCCTATATTGCTTATAAAATTTTTTAGAATTGTGAGCTTATGTATTTAATACTGTTGTTTGATCTAAAATACTTGATTTTCTTCCTGTTTGGTTATTTATTTTAGCCTTTTACACTTTGAACCTTGCAAAGACCTTGGATTTTTCTTCATGAAGTATACCATAACTTTTCTTCTAAAAATCATTGATGAATATCATAAAATACTAGCATCTAGCTAATTATAAGTCTTTAGTATGAACCCATATATCATATACACGTGGTCTATAATTTCTTCAATTTTAGGCTTATCCATCTTAAATCTTAACCTAGATAATTTTCCATAAAATTCGTAAATTTCTAACTAATAGTGTTTGACACCCTTCAGTAAGCTTAACTTGTGAAGTTTTTTCATCCCTCTTTCAATGAGAAAACCTAAGCATGTGTGCAATAATGCAAATATTATCATCATTTGGCTTTACTTAATAACCTCCTGCCTACAAATATGCTCCCAATTAGTTTGTGAATATTTTTCTTCAATCTTGTCCCTTTCATAACGATCATCACACCCTTTACCACTTAATTATTTTCTTCATCAATTTTATATCGAAAAGTGTTCATGTGTAATATGCATAAAAAGATTATGATCTTCCTCAAATCTGGTATATGTCAAACATCAAACATTAAACAACATCCTGAAAGCTTCATCATACATCTTGATCCTAATATGTCCTGCTCTAATGATTTCAAAGGCTTTATCATCCTTAACTAAGTTGTCCTAAATTTGCCTAATATATACAACACAAACTAATCTTTGTTTAGTAAGATATAATTTGAGCATCATATATCTATAATTCATGACTCTTCTAGTTGGCTGGTTGAAATGTAGTTCGTGTTTCCATTAATATAATCTTAGTCCTTGTTCTCTACTAAATTAGACCTTAAAGAATTATCAAACTTCCTTTTGGTCATCTTTCCTCTTTTTGTTTTGGATAATCCATCATAATATATCTAGTTTAATTGTACTTGAAGCACTGGAATATCTTTTTACCATTGAATTTCAATCAAACACTCCTTTTAGCATCCTCACTCTATTTCCACTCACGATCTTGGTTTCCCCTCATATACAACCTTTTACCTTTAGAGTTTTCACCAAGGTTCTATCTCTAAAGGTTGTAAGCAAATAATATAAAGGTCATTTCTTCTATATCAGTTATCTCCTTACCGAATATAAGCATGGTCACTAGATGTTTATAAGAAGGAGATAAAGAACAATGAAAAATCATCACTTTATCTTCATTTATAATAGTCATCTCGAACCTTAGTAGGTCACTAATTGTTTGGTTAGACACATTGCTATATTGTTCTAAATTTATTTCCTCTTGCATCTTTAGCTTGGATAGTCTCTATTTTATAAACAACTTATTTGTAAGAGACTTTGAATGTATCGACTCTCTCTCTTCTTCCATATCCATACATGGATTCAATTTTTATAACATAGTGCCAATTTTTATGTTAGAAAAAGTTGTATGATTCTAGCTACTCACACCTATAAATTTTTGTAGTCGAGCTCATCTATGTCTTTTAACTTATTATCCCACAAACCATTTAGCATGTTTTATTGCACCAATAAATCCTTCACTTTCTACTACCACAGTCTAAAACTCCCACTTTCATTTAATTGTCCCACTTTAAACTCTGCAACCAAAATTATTATCATCTCAAGAGAAATCTAATACCATTTATTGATAAATAATACGAAAAAATAAAGTAGTATGATAAAAAAGACAACAAGAACACAAGAATATTTTAATAAGATTCAACCAATTTTAGTGTACTTACATCATTGAGAGTCAGAAGTGGCTAATTTTACTATTAAATTAAATATTAACTTGAAAATTACATATTTCATCTCTTATGGATATTTAAGTTCTAATTGATACAATTTTATGCGACTTACTCCTCAACAAACTCAACCTAATTTAAATATGAATCTAATAAATCTTAGAATTTTTTTAAAGTTTGAAATCCACTAAAAAATTGTTTCTAAAATATGAAAATTTATTACGGACACAACTTAAGATACAGTTGTGTCATAGGTTATGTAACCTACAATTTTTTGTTACACATGGGTGCGAGCTCTAACATACCTATGTCCAAGCTATGTACTTGTAATACCCCATTCCAAATTGACATATGGACGTGTACATGCCTGTTAGAAATAACATGTTAACTATCCCACCTTCACTGTACATAACATGGCATCATACACGAAACCATCAATCACACATTTCTAAACCCAAAATGTTATCACATTATATCAAAACCATAATGAACATTGTTTCATATAGTACAATATCAACCATGTTTATACAACATTGTCCTATGAACATAAACAACTCAGTACACATCGAATACTATAAACTCAAAAGAAACAACTATGTCCTCAAACACAGCTAACCGACCTTTGAGCCAAATCTGGCTGTAACAGTTGCACAAAATATGATTCTACAGAGTCTTAGAAGCTAGGTCGTCTCACTCTCTAACCTGAAAAAGCAACGGTACAATTTTGATGAGTTTTGCGAACTCAGTAGAGTAACCATCCTTGATGGTTCACTCATGTCATAAAACAAGATCAATTATAATATGTAATCATAAAGTTCAAATCCACTTAACAAGTATCAAATACTATCACGGATAAATCATTTCTCAGTTAAACATGCAATTATATAACGACATTCACACAGCTTTGCATATCATTCAATGAATTCAAATTATATGTGGATGTGATATGTATGAGACTCTCATTCATTTTTATATTGTTGTGACAGTGTGCTTTTATAGTACCCCGAATTATCGGGCTCAGTCTGTCTGTCTGTGCCTCATTGATCACAGTGAGTCATAGGTTCAAACCATATATGTGGGAGCTTAAAGCTCTTATTAGTAACAGTATCAGTAGTAACATCAGTCACAACTCTTTTATATTACATGCATGGGAATGAAGTGCATGCCACAATTTAGTCATCAAATTCAATCACTTTCATTTACATGTAATATAACAGTATATCAGTCCCAGTATCAATTACAGTAACAGTTGCAGTAGCAGTGGTCATTAGACTAGGTCCGACATTTAACTTTTCAGTTGAGAATCAGAAAATCATTTAGGTAGACGCATTCACATTCAATCACCACTTCCAATATCATTCTCATGCATCAAAACGCCTCGGACAAATATGGTCCGGAATCCAGTACACAATCAGCACATTTCAGTACAGTTCAATAAGATAGCAATACAATTCAATAATGTACAAAACAATAAGGTGAGACCATCTTAGGTTACTCATTGTATGCTCCAAATAGCTATTGCCTTGAAGTACCAGCAATGTCTAGATGGTGTCGTTCAATGCGTTCCTCTATACAGATAATACATTCACATATCACAATATTGCACAATTATGTATTCATCTATGCACATTCATATATATTGAATATGTACAATGCATGTTCATGACAATTCTAGGTTTCTTATCATCAATCTAGTCATAATAATCATTCAGATATCCACATTCAATTTATTAACTCAGATTTGTTTAAAGGTACACTTTCGGGTCCATTTTTCACAATTAATTTCATTAAGAAAAGTGAATGAATTTGGTAACACTTCCTTCTAAAAAATCATTCTCATATGTCTTAAGTCTCTATTGAAACCAAGATCATTCAATTTGGTTTATTATTCTATGAGTTATGCTCAAAATACCAGAGAGTGTGCACATTTGAAATTTTGGTTAATGTATGATTATGCATTCAAGTTGTACAACCCATATCTCTCAATTCCCATATCCAAAAATTACCAAATTTATACCAATTTAAAGCTAAGAGAATAATATACAACTTTGGTGTAGAAATCTTAGCCTAATTCGGTCAACATCAATACAGTTTATTTAACGACCACAGGACATGTTTTCTATCCCCGGTAGTGCTACAACCTAGGTCAGGACTCAATTTCATGCCAATTTTGATAGTTCTAGAGACAGAATTAAAATTTTAATTCTTCAAGAAAGTTGTATAAATATATCTCTAATTTAATCTGAATCAAGAATCAAATCATTTAGAAATCTACAGATCAAGTTATAATCAGAATACCGAAGCATATTCATGAAAATTCTCCAGTTCATAACATTCCAGCAGACTTCCACACTTTCATCCCATCAATCACTTTCAAATCAATTCAGATAGCTCTAAATTTTTACGAAGAGAAAGAACAATGTCTTAGGAGTCTATTGGTTCAAGTTACAAGTCATTTGGAGATTGGATGACAAAGTTGTGGCTAAAAGAATCAACACAGTTTGGTTTTGGAAAAAAACTTCGGGTGCAACTCCTCTTCTTTTCTCTCTCTAAAACGCAGATTTCTTCTTCTTCACTGTAAAATGCAAATTTCTTTACTCTTCTTCCTCTCTTCTACTTACCTCATCATCTCTAATTTATACTCTCACATTTCTACTCTCATTCAAAGTCAACTTACTCTAAAAACAACTCAAAATTCAAGATTAAATTCAAGCATCAAAAATCTGAAATTACACATACACTTTCTGTCTCTAATGTGTTTTCTTTTTATCTAACTTCTACACTTCCATATTTTTCTACACTATACAAATTTACATTCCCTCTCACTTCACCTTACATGTTCCATTTTAATGCTTTTCCCACGTCACGGTTTCACCAAAAACTTTCCCTTTAGCTCTAAACTCATTTAGCATCATTTCTAAACATTCATGCAAAACAACAGAGCAACGTGAATTTTCGACTCAAAGTATCACAAGCTATTAATACACTTTCTGCTATTTTTTCACATTCACAAATTCGATTTCTCATCTAAGTCATTTAACACATGCATTCACCGAAACTCTATTGCTTAACCTTATCATGCATGTATTCATGTCTAATACTATCCATCAACAAAATCATTTACACAACATCCAGAAAACTTAAACACAACTTACTTGATGCTTCAGCAAAAATTTCAGTAGTGATATTGAAGAACAAGTGTCGGTGGTGGATGTTCAAAGAAGAGACATGGATAATGTTCAATGAATAACACCAAAAGAGTTAGAGAAGTGTTCTTCTTCTCTTTGTTTTTTTTCCTTACACGTGGCACCATACATGTAACCCATTTGTCATACATGTGAGGCTGCCACATGTCACATTCCCATTAGTCTATATTATTATTTTTTTAAAAACCACCAAATTTTTAGAAATTCTCTAAAATTCACCAAAAATTCTGAAATAATACTAATAGTCTCCAAATAAATTTTTAGCTCAAATAATTCACAATTCACATTTTAATTGCATTTTCAACAATTAATAATACCTGAAAAATGTCAAAGAATGCATGTACAAATAATTGTAATGTGCAAGATCAATAATATTGTGCATGTGTATGCCACATTATGCTTAAACATGAGTTATGCTTCCTAATTTCTTATTAATCTCGAATAATCACCATTTTAACCCTAATTCAAGTGACAGGATGTTACAGACATTGATATTCATGATCAGATAAAGGAGTTGTGACTGGAGCGACCAAAGTGAAAAAGGACCTTAAAGCTCAGAAATGTTCGCACAAAGCCACAGGCTCAACGATTAATGAGTTCGGTTCCTTCAATGGATACAAGATAGCATCAGAAATGAACCCAGTATCCACAAAAAATACAGGACAGTTAAATAGGCGCTCGATCACAACAAAATTAAATAAAAATCAAGCGATTGAGGAAGGAGACGAAGGAAGAGAGGCACGAAGATACGTTTGTCGCGAAGTACTTACCGGAACAGATGGTTTCCCATCACGAACTCCAAGATCCATTTCGATAGTATTTTCTATTTTTTATGTCGATTGTATTGATATATGAGATTGAATATTGATTGGAATTGCTCTTGTTGACTGTTGATCTTTTGTCTAAACTCACCTTTGTGTTTTTTTTATTCTTGAGATTAATAAAATTTATTTGATGGTATTTTATTTCGATTTAATTGTGATTCAATTTTGATTCTTCATAACATGGCAATAAACTGAGAGGGTGAGTCGGTAAAAATTATCGATTTGGACTAGCAAGAGTTAGGTAAATTGATAGGTAGAGAGTTAAATTAAACCGGTAGAGTTGTGTAACGAGAGATTGAGCATAAATTCCTAGTAGGTTAATAGACAAATTCAAAACTAATTTAGGTTTTGGACCAATTGTAGATTGAGAGATCGCAATTCCCATAATTTGATTTAAGGTTTATCAATTAGGGTTAAGAATTATAACTCGAGAGAGAGTAATTCACCCTAGAATAGTCTAGGCCCGTTAAATCAAAAATTGCAAAATTGGTAGATTTTCTTTAATTTCGAATTGAATCCCCCTTTCTCTCACTTGGTTATTTCTAGGTTGGGTTTCGGATTATTTGTGTGGCTTACTATTTTGTTCTATTTTGTAGCACTTTAATTTCTCAAATTTGATTATCGATTGATTTAATTTCTGCATTAGTTGTTAAAGTAAATCACACGTTAGTATAGACTTTACGAACAAGAAACTCGATACACAAAAAGGGGGGTTGAATGGTGTATCCTTTTTGTGAATATAAAATCTTGCTAAGAACTTCTCTTTCTTGTTAAAAAGGTATCACAAAATTTATACGAAAATTATTACGTAGTTAAATCGGAAATAACTTCTATATAATTGTTTAACAACAAAATAAACTGAAGTAAAGGATAGAGGATAGACACTGCGATTTTTATACTGGTTCACCCCAAACAGTGGGCTACGTCTAGTCCTCAGAGTTCGTCTGAGTGTTTCACTATACTCTAAATGATTACAAGTATTTTTTCTTCCCTTCTAGAGCCTCTTCAGGTCTCTTACAAAGTATTCTTTCAGCTCTTTTAGCCTCTCCAGGCTATCAACCTTTTCTTGCTCTCACTAGAAAAATGTTATGAGCTTTTGTTACAGTAGGGTTAGCACTCTTCGTATCGTACTATAGAATTTCTCTTTTCTAAGTAAGCACTGAACGCTCAAAGATCACTGATTTCTGAATCGTAAAATTTGTAAGAATTTTTTCTACGATTGTAACATCTTCGACTACGACTAGTATTTATAGCCTTCATCTCTAACTGCTTCTTGATCTTTGATAACCACTTCTTGATTCTTGATAACCATCATTTAGTTGAGTTCTGTAACTAACTCTGACCAAATAACTGTTCTGACGTGCTAATGTATCTTTGTGGTATCATTTATGTCTTCTTTGCGTCTGTGTTGCCTTTGCGTCTGCGTCTGCATCTATATTAACTTTACGTCTGCATTTGCATCTGTGTCTATACTAACTTTGCGTCTGCGTCTATTTTAACTCTACGTCTGCATCTGTGTCTGTGTCTATATTAACTTTGCGTCTACATCTACGTCTATGTCTATATTAATTTTGCGTCTATATCTGTGTCTGCGTCTATATTAACATACTTGTTAAAAACGTTCTTTTGTTTCTAACATTATTATTATTTGAGTGTCATCAAAATTAACCACCGTAAAGTCCTCCTGACTTAACAATCTCCCCCTTTTTGATGATAACAAAATAATCATAATTTTAGACAGATCAAAGTGAATGAATTTTTATTCAATTGATGAACAACAAATGAATAAGACAATAACAAACAACAAAAGAGTAGACAACAACAATCAAAGAATAAGAAAAATACATATATACATGCTATCTTCTTCTTTTATTCTCTTTTATTCTTCTTTTTCTTGTCTCCCCCTGTCTCCCATTTTTTCTTTTCTTTTCTTTTCTCCCTCTATTTGTTATTAATAAAAAATGTTACCTCAGATGCTTCATTATTTCAGAAAACATGTGCTGCATATCTGTTCTGATCAACTTGAGTTCTGCTTCTGTTGTAACTTGTAAATAAGCTAATTCCTCATATAGATCACCAACTGAGTTTCGTAGATCATTTACTGAGCTTTGTAGATAATCCACTGAGTCGTGTAGATTATCAACCTTAGTATTAATTTCTTCAATCTACTTCACTAAGGCTTCCTGACACCACTGCTCAAAGGTCTTACTTCTTCCATTCCAATAAGTTCAACTTGTTGAGTTGGACTCGATGGATAGAAGTGTATAGCATCTGATGTTTCTGAGGGTAAGACATCGAGTTCTATTATTTTTAAAATAGGAAGTTTGAATAATTGCTTTTCTTCTGGGAGATCAAGGTCATCAGGTCTAAGTAGCTTTGGAATAGTTTTTCTAAGAAGGTGAAGGACATCTTTAAGTGAGGGTACAAAAATTAAAGATCTAAAGTGCATGATCAGGTGCATAAAAGTCTCTAAGTTGACAAACGTACCTCTAACCTGGATAGATCTATACTGTCCTTTAGTCACTCTTCCAACTACCCGAGAACTTGCATCTGTGGTGAAGCGTCCACAATTACTTCCTGATGCTTTTGAGATGTGATGTGAAACATAGATTTCTCTTTATTGTTCTGCAATACATGCTTCATCTATGTTTCTCACTGTTTCATGTATCTGTTCTTCAGTCAGGTCACCTGTTGTTCTTTTAGGGTACATCTTTTGTTTCCCTTTTTCCACATTACGTACAATGTTTGAAGATCTTGGTTATATGACAGGTATGATCTTGATCAATGTTCTACTCGTTGCTGGGTAGATAGTGTGCCGATCTTTGGTCATCTTCTGTGGATATGGTTCTGACTTCTCATCCCTCATAATCATATATAATCTCCTTTCTTCATGATTTAGAAGATGCATAGACTGATTATTGATCAAATAAATTAAATCTATACCTTGACCAACTTTTTTATAAGTTCTCTGATTATAATTAAGCTTCTACTTCTAACAAGTACCTCTTCTTCAATCCCTTTCATTCTCAAGTCTTCTTTTCTGATAGGATTATGAGATTCCACTCTATTTTCAACTGATTTTTCTTTTTGTTGGCTCCCAGTTGAAGTAGTTTCTTTTTGACTGGTCTTTAACTTTTTACTTTCTTCTACCAGTCCAGAAGGTGGTTGTGGTTGAGTTCTCTTTCTTTCAAACTCCAATTTCTTCTTAATTCCAGTCTCTTTGGTTGGCTCCGTCTGCACTTGTTGTAAAATTGAGACTAGAGATCTTGTAGCTTGTGGTGTCTTTTCTATCTGTTGAGATTGTGCACTAAGATTCATTCGACTTCCTCTCTTCTGTTCGTCTTGTTGAAGAGTTAATATCCTTGGTGATCTTTTTGACTTTTTGACTTTCTCAAAATCAAGTGCGTCTGCCTTTCTTTTCAATGACATTTGTTTTCCAGATAGACTCACCTAGCTTTCTTCTCTTTTCCTTATCATCTTAGCTTCAGCTGTTACTTTAAACAATTTCTTCTTTTCTTCTATATCCATTCTTTCAGAAGATTGAAGTTTCTTTTTCTCTTTGGGAGTAACATTCCCCCTCAATCCTTGCTTTTGGCGTAGAAGTTGTACTCAATCCCATTTTACCAATGGTTGTTGCATTAATAACACTTTTAATGTTCATCTTCATCCTGTTTCCTCTGTCCAAGAGAATTCCAGAATCTCTAAAGATTCTTGTCAGCAGCATGCCATATGCAAAAGTACTAGAATCCTTCTTTGTCTTCATCATGTACCTCAGAATCGGGTGTAGAAGATTAATAGCCTTATGGTTGAGTAGGTAGAACAGGCATTGCTCATCTATCATTGGCACAACATTCCTTGATCTTGTTCTTGGTAGAATGCAGTGAAAAAGTATGTTATGTAGAACCTTAGCCTTTGGAACAAGGTTCGACGACTTCTTGTCCTTTGTGTAACATCCCGCTTGTAACATCCCATTACTAATGGGAAGGGTAGAATAGTAATTTGGAAGAGTTATGAGTGCTTAGAATTGTCTTGACATGTTCATACATACACATACAAGTGAATAGTGAATTTTGCACATGAAAATGACCGTACATGCATTCATGACATTTCCCGGTATATTTGTTAATAAATGTGATTGTTATGAAAAATATGATTTGTGTGTATGAAAAATTGTGTTGGAGAGGGTCATTTTGATTTTCTGATTTTTAGTGAATTTTAGAAATTTTTCTGGAAATTTTCGGGGTAATTTTTGGACTAGGAAAAATGCCAAATGGCAG
>JAOTAY010018745.1:0-14338 GCA_025629805.1 Erythroxylum baracoense
TTCCCTGTTTTATTAACAGTTCGCTCGAAAAAAGGACATTACTGAGCTTAATTGGTTTTCATAATTTTATCAATATTGTCCTTCTAATGATTTTACAATTTATAGCTTACTCACAAGTTATAAAAATAATGTTGAACAAAAAGGGTGGAAATAAGCCTCTCATAATTGATCCTAGCTGAGTTTCCAATGATATACGATCAAGCTAAGTACCATAAATTAGCACGTTTAGTAGTTAGGTTTAAATTGTTACATAGTTATATTTGTTTTAAATTTCAAAAATAAGTTCTTAATGATTTGGAATGTTTTGGAGTGTTAGCTCTCTTACTCTTTTAAAGTAATTATAAGATAGGGCAACAATCTCGGGCATCAAGCGCGTTTAGTCTCTGCCTCTGACACATCACAACCTCAGTCACCCTGATAAGTTCATATTCTAACCCTTATCTTTTCATTTTTATTAGTATTTTCTTCTTATATTTTCGTATATTGTGTTTATTGCCCTCTAGTGTGCTTGTGTACCCTTTTCACATTGAGGACAATATGTTATTTAAATGTGGGGAAGGTTGTGTGTTTTTATCTTAATTGTGAATTTTGCATATTGTATGATAGTTTTTTAGGTTGTATGATGTTAGCTTTTTTAGGTTGTATGATGTGAATTTTGTGAATGTTTCAATGACTAGGACTTAACGAGATAGATTAAGCCTTAAATATAACAATTTAGGCTGCTAAGATTTATTAGCTTGTGAAATTACTGACCTAAGTTACTTAGGGCTAAATATGCTGGTTAATTAGGATAAGATGTTACTCCATTCACCCTAGGAATTTTCCATACTCATTTATAATTTTAGGCCAATCAAATAAGTGGCATTATTAGTACATTTTCATGAGAATGATTATCTAAAGCAATAAGGTAGGCAAAATTTTGTGTCAAAGCAATTATGTTAAAAAAAAGAAAAATGTGTAAATTTTAACTAAAATAACTATTCCACTAGCCTCTGGGTTATGAATAGAGCTAGTAGCCAGTTAACAATGTGATGTAGCTGAGTAACCAGATCGACACTCATCATAGATGTATGCCTTCGTGTAAAATAGCTATAATGACATTCCAACCAAGCATCTTAATATCAGCATGACTTAGTTGAGTAACCGGATTGGTAATAATCTCAAATGATTGCCTCCAAGTTAAAAGACAGGGTTTATGTCCTTAAAGAAAAAAAATTAAAAAAAATGTTTTCAAATAAAAACCTACCAAACTTTTTAGTAGATTTTTCATAAGAACCCACTAAGGAATAGGTACATTTTTGTTTTGACTGAATGATTATCAATGTGTGTGTGCAAGTGATAGGGGTGAATAGAATCATCATTAAAATTTTGATTAGTTTGTATATTTAGTCCAAGGTGCTTAGATGTGGATTTTTCTTGTTAATGAGTTAGAACGACTTAAAGGATTATATTTATAGTTAAATTTGTTTTGTTAAGTTGAATCCATTGTCTCATTATTGCAATTACATGTTTTGTGTTGTCTTGATTTATTTGATTGTTTTTGTTTGCTAGAGGACAAACAAACGTTTAAGTGTGGAGATATGATAAGTGTAAACTGCATCATGTTTTAGGGCATTGTTTGATATGGGTTTATCTATTAATCCAATCATTTAGTGTGTGTTTAGGATAGAATTATGTTAGTTTGTTAGTTATTTGTGTTTTGTAGGTTAGTACAAGCTTTTGAGCTTAAATATTATGTTTTTAAGGTACCTTGATGTGTTTACTAGTGTTTCAGGGTTAATATCAAAGAACGAAGGAGTTTCGAAAGACATTTGGACTGAAACAATGTTCAGGCCCTAAACATTCTGTCACAGTCATGGCTTACGTCAGGTAGACGCACAGACACTCAAGAACGTCAAGTTTTGAGGGATTTTTTGGACCTTTCAAACCTCGAAAAAAATCCTAGGGATACCCAAAACGTAAGAGGATTTTTAAGGAACAAGAAAAGAGACAGAAAAGGAGCTTTACATGTAGCCACTATTGGAAACCCTTAAGAGAGAGACAAAAGAGAGAGAGAGAGAGAGACCAAGAAGAGAGAGAGAGAATAAGAGAAAGAAGGAGAAAAAAGAAGTTGATCTCGACACCACTACTCCCCGGATCAGATGGTATCCTGACGTCGCTGCCTTCCCGATTTGTCCAACCTAAGTTCCATTTTCTTTTAATTTCCTTTTTCATTTAAATGTATAAAATTGAGATGGATTGTATGGAATTGGATTTCGGGTTTTTGATAATGTTCTAAACTCTCATTTGGGATTTTACTTTAAGTTAATGTTGATTTAGTTATTTTTTAGTTTATTGGTTTGGGTGTTGTGATTGATTAATGTATTTGCATATTTCGGTAACAAACTGAGAGGGTGAGCTAGCTAAAAAATGATTAGATCAGATTAATGAGATTTAGACGATCTAACTGACCACTTAATCAATCTTATCGGTAATTTCATAGAGAGAGATCCCGTGCAAAACCTGATTATTTATTAGAGAGCTTTAGAACTAATTAGAATTGTGGGTAATTTGTGAATTGAGAGATTGCAAGTTCCATAATTTGATTAAGGTTTACAATTTAGGGTTTAATGGTTATAACTCGAGAGAGGGTAATCAACCCTACGACCGTCTATAACTAACACCTCATAAGCACATAAATGGCTAGATTAGCATTAATGATAGGTAAAATCCCCTTTCTCATAACTTGATTAACTCTTTTGATGGATTTCCATTGTCACCTATGTGACTGCTCAGTTTAATTTTTTGTTGTTGAAATTTTTGTGTTATAATTCATCAATCGATTTCTCGTATTTACTTTTCGTATTCACTTATGTAGTTTTTATTTTTTTATTCTTTTCTCTGAGCCTTAGATAACTTAGGGTTAGGCTAGTGCCCTCCTAGTGGGATCGACCCTTCAGTACTACAAAGTATGACCCGTGCACTTACAGTTGTTGAGGGTTTTATAAATTGTAAAACTTGCTCGATCAGACATCATATGAGATACGAAATGTTAGTAGACTAAGCTTGTCATACCTAAAGATTTTAAGATGTGATGTTTATATAAAGCTTGCAACATTTGATAAGCTTCAAGCTAAATCAAAGTGTCGGATAACAATTTTACCATCCTCTTGAACAAAAGGTGTTTTTATCAAGACATTCTATATTCTTAAAAAGATAATTCATTTTCTAGGAAAATATTAAGAGTGAGGTAGAACTTAAAGAAGTTTGAGAACCACAAATTCATATCTATATGGAACAAGAACCTCAAGTTGATACATATGATGTACAACTAAGGGATCAAGAGACACATAGTTTACGATGCACTAGTAAGATCTGTTGTCCCCATATTAGACTAGATTTACATATTAAAAAGAGTAAGGACAATGTATGGCTCATAGATGATGAGGTTACTGCTCTTGAAGAAGTAATATCTAACATTGATTCTTTAAAATGGTATGAAGTCATGAGATTTACAATGGAATTCATATACACTACCTAAGTATGGACTTTGGTAGATCCTCTTATTGGTATTGTACCTATTGGACACAAGCGGGTTTTTTAAAGAAAAAATGACATGGATGGTAAAGTATATACATACAAAATAAAGCTAGTGATTAAAGGTTACAAACAAAAATAAGGAGTTAATTATGATGAAACCTTTTCATATGTAACTATACTTAAATCTATAAGGATTTTATTAGCTATAGCCACAGATCAGGATTATGAAATATAGAAAACGGATGTCAAAACAACATTTTTATTAAAGGATGTGTACACGTCACAACCTAAGGGTTTTGAGTTTAAGAGATTTCTTAATCAACTATGCAAGTTATAAAATTCTATTTATGGATTTAAGCAAGCTTCACAAAGTTGGAATATCTATTTTGATGTGACAATCAAAGATTTTGATTTTATCAAAAGTATGGATGAATCACATGTCTATAAGAAGTTTAGAGCAAGTGAAGTAATTTTCTTGGTGTATTTCTAGATGACATATTACTGATTCGAAATGACATATCAATGTTATAGCCTGTAAAGATTTAGTTTTCCAAGAACTTCTCTATAAAGAATATGGGAGAAGCAACTTATATTCTGGAAATAAAGATCTATAAAGATATATCAAAGAGGTTACTTAGCTTATCCCATTCCACGTACATAGATAAAGTGCTAAAGAGATTTAGCATAGAGAATTAAAATAGGGGATTCTTACCCATGTCGTATGGGATTTCTCTCTCACAAAGTGTGTTCCCTAAGACATAAGAAGAGAGATATAAAATGGATTATGTTCTTTATGGTTCCGAAATTGAATAAATTATATTTATGATGCAATGTTTTAGACCAAATGTCTTTTATACTTTAATCATAATAAGTAGGTTTTAAGTTAACCTGGTGATGGTCACTGGATGGCTATGAAAAACATCTTAAAGTACTTAAGAAAGACTAAAGATGTTTTCTTTGTCTATGAAGGAGTTGAATTGAGAGTTCAAGGGTATTCATATGCCAGTTTTCAATTAAATCAAGATGATAATACATTATGGTTGGAAGAGTTCCAAACAACTAACCATTGTAGATTTTATGACTAAGACAGAGTGTTTAGAGACGGCAAAGGAAGCATTTTAAATTAAAAAGTTTATTACTAAACTTGAGTTGGTTCCTAGCATTATTGAGCCTACAGTATTATACCATGACAATAATGGCGCCATTATATAGGAAAAGGAGCCAAGGTCTCATCAATGGTCTAAACATGTACTTAAGAGGTTTCACTTTATCAGGGAGATACTGGAGCGAAAACATGTAGCATTAAATAGACTACCCATCAAATAGAATCTTGCAGATTCTCTCACTAAGTCATTGTATCATAAGAGACATGATTGACATACTGATGGATTTGGTATTAGATACAAAGGATATTAGCTTTCATGCTACTGGGACATTGTTCGTTGATGCCCTTGCAGCTAATCGGTTGGTTGCAAATTTATGTATAACATTATTATTTTAATTAATAAAGGTATTCTTTATCTTTATTTATTTTTTAATTACATTTAATACTAAGGGTTAACTCCCTGGAATGATTACTGTGTATTTGAAATTATAATGAAATTATAATTATAAGACTCAATTTGCATTTATGTATTGTTCCTAAATTATTCCCAGTTGTAGTTTAATCAAGATTCGGTATTAATGAAACGATAAAACTAACACACTTTAAGTTTCTTTCTTATGAATAAATTAATTAATCTTACAAGTTAAAGTATGGAGATAACAAAACAAATGATTGGGTGCTTATCAGAGAATATGTTCATTGTACTGACCTAATTATGAGGGTCCCAAATGGAATATTACTTATCTATATATGGATTTTCCCATCATAATGGCTGTATAATTGATCTTTAGACTTAAGATTACTAAGGTATCTCTTATGGGAGTTACTATGTTTTAATGCTACTTATGACCTATTCTATTTAGGTAGCTTAGTCGGTAGTACTTGGATACTGTATGAGCCATATAAAGATAGTTGAGTAAGTTAATAAATGATTCATCACTCTAAAGTAATTAGAGAGAATGTTCCACTATTCTTGATCAGTAGTGATTTAAGAAACCATCCAGCTAGAGTGAATTGGCATTTGAATAGGTGTTTTCAAATATCAATTATAAATTAACTACTAATTAGCAAGAATGAATATGATTGGATTTAACAAGAGTAAACATTATATCTAAACCCTATGTTCAACTGGAACATTGAATAAATGGAATGATCAAATTATACATCATAGTTATGCATGGATAAGTTGAGTCAAATCAATTTGACATTCCTAATATTTAGGTGGTCATGACATTTTGCTAGACGTCAATCTTGACTTATTATTATAAATTGTTTAATTGAATAATTAAAGATATTTTAAAAGAAGTTTTAATTTTTCTAATTATAAGAGAAAATTCAATTTCAATTAAGTTAGACTTAATTGTCAAATTTGAGAAAATTCAGGGATCAAATATAAGATATTTCATTATTAAAATTAGAGTTTGACTTTAATTATAATTTAAATATTTAATTTTGATAAAATAAAACCTTAATGCTTTTTTTCTATCTATGGGAAATAAGCATAAGGGAACTAACGCTCTTATTTAATTCCTCTCAAATGTTGAGTTTCCTCTAATTTCATTATTTATACCATTAGAGGCTGGACACGTGAACTATTTGTCGTTGACATCTTAAAAAGGATTTGAAAAACGTTTTTGCAGGAACTTCAAATTACATATGATTCCTTTATTGTATGATGAATGTTTTCAAGTTATTCAATTATTGTGATCCAATTAGAAACCATAAAAGTTTTTTTTCACTACATCCATGATTTTATCACTCTTGGTTTCTAACACAATAATTTAATGCAACAATATAAAAAGTAAATAAAGTTAAACTTAGCACCTATATTCTCCTGCTACCTACTGCAATACCAACTGAAAATATCCTATAATGATGACTTCTTTAGCTCTAAGATCTACCTGAAGTTCTAGTCCAGTAACTAGGTTCTCGTATTTAGCCTAGGTATTAGTACATGAGAAGTCAGAGAAAGAAGAGTTTTTGTTTCATTTGGTAAAGCAATAACTATCCCAACATTAATAAATGGCATTAGGAAGTTAGTTTAATGACGAAAAAATGAAAGAAAAACACAGGAAATGATTTGATGAGTTTTCGGCCAAGGTTAGGGTTTTTAACGTGTTATGATCCAAAATTCTATTTTGATGTTTTATGATATACATATCATGATTTTGATGTTAATAAAGTAAAGAATTGGATTGGTTTTGGTTTTGGTTGAAATTGGGCCAAGGGTGGTTGATTTTGTAATAATTTGTTAATGAAATTTTATGGCTTAAATGTGTGTATTAAAATATCATAGAAGTGAATTTGGATTGGTTTTAAGTGTTAGAAATCCAATACAATTGAATTCGAAAAGTTTAATGTTAAATATGTTAAGTTTAGCCTTAAGGGCATTTTTGGTATAAAAGTATGGTTACGATGTATTGACCATATGAATGTGATTAAGGATGGTCATTAAGTGTATTTGTGGTACTAGAATTATTAAACGAAATGTTGTGTTATTATTTGGAGAAAAAAATAGAATATGGAGTGTGTGTAGAAAGTAATGAAGTTGACATCGTTTATAGTGTAATTGATTAGAAAATGTATTGAGAAGTTGAATGTATTTGTATTAGGTTTTTGGAACAAAAAACAAAACCAACTGAATGATTTAAAAAAGGTGAAAAGGAAACTAGCAAGTTGTGAGTGTATTTTAGTTGTTTTATATGAATAAATTCTTTGCAAAACAATTTATGACATGTGAGTGTACTTTAAATTGGTTTTATGCAAAAGGTTTTCATTTGATCATGAAATGAATATTTATGTTGAGTTTTATGTAAATGATATTTTACAAGTGAATATTGCTAGCATAAGATTATGCTTTAGCAATATATGAGTTGTAAATTGAAAGTCAAATTTTGTATGACTGGAAATTACATTGAAATTATGCATTAAATTGAATGATTATGAATCCTCCCATAATTGATTTCGATAATACGCTGAATTGAAAAAATAAGAGTTGCTTTTGCCTATGATACACTGTTAGACTTTATACATGTTATGATACCGGTTTATAGTGGTTAATCTATAACTGGTAAGTGATGTAGAATTAGCTCCGTAAATCATTAACCAATCATGGGTAAGCGATGTGAAACCAACTTTGTGACCTGTTACGGTTGAGAAATGCAGCACCATCTTCATAAATATTGGTTTATAGCAGTTAGCCTATTATGGGTAAGTGAAGCAGAACTAGCTCCGTAAATACTAGTTAATTAGTCGCGAGTAAGCAATGCAGAACCAACTCTGTCACTTTATGCCTAGTGTACCATACGATAAAGAAACTAGTGGCGAACTATGTTGAGTAAGGAAAGTTATGAAAATAATATTGTCGCCCAAAGTTGCGAACACCATACTGGCCCTGGTACTGAATTGGGTTCTAGTATTGTACTATTCTGGTACCGGTCAATACCAGGTACCGTTTTGAGTAATTTTTTGAATTTATAAAATAGTCCCTGAATTTTTTAAAAATTACAAAATAGTACATTGTCATATTATACAGTCATACTGTATACTTTATAAGTTTACATAAACCTAGTCTCCAAAATTTATAATAATAAATAATAACACAATTAATATGAAATAACAATAATTTTCATATATTTTACATGTAAATAATAATCATAATTAATATGAAAAAGACAATCATCATCATGCAAATATAAAATTACGAACAATACAAAGTATTTAAAATATTACAATTTCATCATATAATAAATAATAACTACATCAAAACGTCGAATAAAAAGAATAATAAATATCTTAACTCTCAAACTATTACAATTTACGATAAGAGTTCGCGATGAGTAAAAAACCAAATAGAAGTGAAACATGAAACAAAAACATTTACCATCATATTACATATATATAATTTAACATATACATCAAATATAAGTAAAATTAAAAGAAGAGAAAAAACTTGGAACTTCATTTAATCATCTACGGGAGGATACCTGTTATAACTGCACTGACCCCACTTATTATTTAGTACAAAATCCTTATCATTGAAAGGAGTCTCATCATTATCATCATTCAAGTTCAATGCACTAAATAACATGTCAATGCTTTCCTATTCAAGATTATCTTCTAAGTCATTCACATCTACCAAACCTGGTTGCTTAGAATCACAATATGCCAAAAATTAATATTATAAATGGAATTTGGATTTGTTCAACTACTAGTGCTATTAAGAGTCCTAGTAAACAATTAAATTTAATTATTACAAAATTATAAGAAATTATATCAAAACTAATAATGATAATAATATACCTTTCCGAAAGCTTTAAATTGTAATGAATAAAAACCAACTCACTCAATCTCTTGTGCTCTAATCTATTTCTTTTTTTAGAATGGATAAATTCAAATGTGCTTAAGTTTCGTTTATAACCTATTACAATCACACATTGACTTAAAATCTGAATTGCGAACCTTTGCAATGTTGGAACACCAATTCCAAATTGATCCCACCAAGAAACTGTAAGTTATAAGATAATAAAAGTAGCATTATAAACAAAATAAAGGGATAATTAATTTTCAAAAAATAAGAAAAAGGAAACAAGTAATACCCAGAGAAATTTTTACCCTTTGTCGAATAGTAATCGACATTCCAAAATCCCCATACGACTGCTTATAAAGCTCCATTTTTGAGCTCAAAAGATCTTATCATGTCATAACTAACAATTGCTGTAATAATTCACAACATTCCCCTACTAACTTCAACTTTCTTTGTAAACTCTTGTTTGAAATAGACATTAGAATTCAAAAATGTCCAAGATGCAAATAATGGAGATGAAAGTTGCCTTTCTCATCTCCTATTGATGACTGCAAGATACAGTGTGTACAAAGAAGGCCTATGTTTCATATTAGCCTTGATTGCTTTCTTTGCCCTCTTCATGGCATCAAAATAATCCATTGTTGCCTTTTTTTCACAATCAGCCAAGCGAAGCACCCTCACCAAAGGCTCACAAACTCGGATAACAAATTAGCATTGCGACTAAAATTCTCTATCTTCCATTATAATTCTGGAAACCTCAAATCCAGCATTAGACCTGGCCTGCTGAGATGCAACCTACTTATCATTGGTAAACATTTGTTTTAACTCTTTCTTCACTGTAGCAAAAGATTGAACTGATAAGAAATTCGTTGCAAATCTTGTCATAGTAGGACGACACAAATTCCTACCATTGGTAAATTAAAATTCCTTTCTCATTAAATTCAATACCCATGCACGATTATATGTGAACTTTTTCACTTTTCTAGCTTTCTACATAGTCTCATCAATAATAGGAAAATACTTAGGATCTCCTATATTCTCCAACATTAAACCTATGCAATGTGCAGTACAAGGAGTCTAAAAACAAGAACTATACTTGTTTTGTAACCTTATTCCCATCACTTTATAAGCGGAATCATTATCAGTAATGAACTGAATAATATTTTCTAGCCCTACTTCATTCATAACTTCATTAAATATCTCAAATAAAGTATCAATATTCCTAATAAGGGTAATCCCATCAATAGACTTCAAAAACATTTATCCTTTTGCAGAATAAACTAAAAAATTAATAATAGGCTCATGTCTTATATTTGTCCAACTATCATACATGATTGAATGCCCTTAAGAAGCCAATCCACTTTTCTTTCTCCTAAATAATTTTTAATTTTAGAAACTGAGCAACTAAAAAATTTACCTCTTAAGTCATCAATCGAAGGAGATTTGCATCCCAGATTTATAACATCCACCATCGGATGATAATAGTAAGTTTCGGAAGCATTAAATGATGCACATGTATCATACCACCATCTAGCCACTGCCATATCAACATTATAAGCCATATCTTTTGATTATATGACAATACGAATTAAAGATTGGGGTCTAGGAGTTATTCATGGTGCAAAAATCTCAGTTATCTGCCTTCTTCTTTTCCTAGCATCAGGTTCAGGTATAACATTCACTTCTTATTGGGCCAAGGATGGAACACTACCACTAGCACCTTTAACATTTCCACAATCATCATGAAAAATAGCAAATGAACATCCACTACCAATTTGATAACTCAGTCTCTCCCTTTTATCTTTCTCATGCTGATATTCTTCAAGAAAACTTTTCATTTTTTACTTCACATCATGGCTTACTTTCTTACTAGGTTCCTCATCTCCTTTAATCCTAGCTAAATGCTTCTTTAATTAGACAATTCCTCTACTATGTTTGTTACAAAACAAAAAAACTACATGGTTCTTCATATCCGGGACCAATATAACATGAACCCAAGCTAGATCATTATATCTTCCTGAAGCGGTTTGATCAGGAGTACTTACACTTCCTTCCATTCATCTGTAAAAACAAATGAATACATTTATCAAAACCATACACAATTCAATTTCATCCAACATAATTTAATTTTATCTAACACAATTCATCAATAAGTCAAAAACCAACAATTTGAGTAATCAACATACACAATTACATAATACAGATATCCAACATATGTAATATAACTCAATTGGTATGATTACATCATATAGAATTCAATTTCATCTAACTTAATTCAATTTTATCCAACACAATTTATCAATAAGTCAAACCAACAATTCAAGTATTCAACATACACAATTACACAAGACGCATGTCCATTATATGTAACATAACTCATTTTATATGATTACATCATACATAATTCAATTTCATCCAACATAATCCAATTTTACCCAACACAATTCACCAATAAGTCAAAAACCAACAATTTAATTATTCAATATACACAATTACACAATACGCATGTCCACCATATGTAAAATAACTCCTTTTGTATTATTATATCGTACACAATTCAATTTCATCCAATATAATCCAATTTTATCCAACATAATTCTTTAATAAGTCAAAAACCAACAATTCAAGTATTCGACATACACAATTACACAATACGCATGTCCATCATATGTAATATAACTCATTTTGTATTAATTTGTTCATTAATATAACTGCATCACCTATAAATAAGAATGTTGATTTCAAATTAGCCTTATGATTTAGTTTGTTATATGACATATTATATAAAAAATTAATTGTGAGTGAACCCAGAGATCTTGTGTGTTATATTCAAATACTAGATTCGAAACATATCTACCCAAATGAAATATAAAATGTCCAAATTCGTTATTGCCAAAATTAGTAAATTAAATTTAATTATTAATTCAGATTTATATTCCAAATAAATTTTATCATATGTCATCTTAAATAATTATAAAAACATAATTCTTAAATTATGAATTAAACAAGATTCAAACTAATCCAAATTAGAGTTAAAATTTAAATTTTAATTTTAATTAAATTTGAAAAAAATGAAATTCAATAAAAATTCTTAATATATACGCTAAATTTTGCCCAAATAATTCAAATCAAATTGAAATTATATAAATAGGCTTAATTTGATTTAATTTATCATCTAATCTATTTATAATTTAGTTTCTAATTGTAAGTTGTAATAATCCAATGCAATTAAATTCCAAATATTGAGATCGTGACTTATTATGAACTTTCAATTCCAAACGAAATAGATAAACAAAACATAATTAATTAACAGATAAACAAATCAAATAAACAACACACTTCGTCGATTTAATTATTGTGAATCATAACAATTCAATTCAAATTTCCTCCAAAAATTCACAAAATTCACCAACTTCCAATGATTCACAACTTCACAATTAGAATTCACAAATGTAATTTAATTTCAAAAATAGAAAAAACTAAAACACACCTAAAAAATTACAAACTTAGTGTTTAGGTTGGGTTGTTGGTTGGTCGGACTCAGGTCAGGTGAAAACCAGATCTAGTTTCTGTGGAAGACGAGCAAAAGGCAAGAGCAAGCTATAACATACCACTCCCATAAAGCATATACTCAATATACGGAAGGATATTCAAGAACATACTCTATGAAAATGGCAAGTTAAGATGGTTAAATCAATTCATTTTACTTTTTAATCCATCGCACATAGCATAAAACATTCCAATAATCATGTTGTTCCAATTTTATTCACGAACATATACAGTCTCAAATGTCATTACATTTCCAAAATTTACATGTAAAATATACAACAGTTGAAAGATACAATCCTTAATAAAAATATACTAAGACATTAGTAGGTACAACTGATCCCGACATTGACCCATATCTAAATGCAGAAGTTACTTCAACTAGACTAGCTACGTCTCCTCTGAACCTGAAAATCAACGTTGTAATTTTGATGAGTTTGCGAACACAATAGGTGAACCATCATCGATGTGCTCACTCAAATAGACATAAACATCATTCAGCATCTAATCCTATATATCATATCATTCAGAATTTAGTACCTGATCACAGTATTCATTGTGCTTCAATAAGCCCATTATGAATACAAACATTTCATATAATCATTTCAGGATAATCTAATCATTTGTTTCATCTCATTCATATCATTCACATATACACAAACATAACATATCATTATATCCACTCAATTAAGTCATTCTTTGTAAATATTCACATGGTACATGTAAAGATATAGATGCAAATGCTCTTGAGACTTCACTTTCATTTTTATTTTGTTGTGACCAAACACCTATTTAACTGTCCCATATCCAACGTGGATACCGGTCCTATTGTAGATACTGTCCCGTACTTATTGTGGATACCGGGCTCATTTCATATACTATCCCGTACCATTATGGATACCGAGCTCATTAATCGTTGAGCCTGTGGCTCTGTTGTACATTTCTAAGCTTTAAGCTCTTTTCAAGCTCGTCACTCCAGTCATAACTTCTTTATCTGATTATGCACATCAATGTCATGAAATGCATCATTTCACATAATGTGTTATCAATCACTTTCATTCAGTGTGTGTAGTCATTTATCATAATCATCGGATCGAAGCACGACATTCAACATTCAGTTGAGTACACATTTTTCCCACATTCCAATACAATCATTAAGCACTTCCTATACAGTCTTGAATAATGATCTCCTCGGTCAATTGATGGTCCAAACTTATCACAATCATACCAGTGACAATTCAATATATAAAAATTAATCAAGAATAATTCAAGCATAGTGAGAAAAATCTAGGTCAACTCACTATACATATAACTTAAACAGAAACACATATATAATTGAGTTTACGCATCTAGGTTGACTCACAATATGCTCCAGTAAGCTATTTCCTTGAAGATCCGGCAATTTATGGATGTTGTCAATGTATTTGTGCTTTTATTGTCATGTAATACACACATAATTCATATATTACTAAGTTTATCAATCACATAATTATTCATCCATGCACATGCATATGTGTCATGTTCAATACATGCTCAATTGACTATCCCAGGTGTATATCTTTATTCACAAGTCTTAACCATTCATTCATTATAACTTGTACATAACTTGTTTGAAATTAGGTTTATACCTTAAATAAGTTTGATCACTCTCAATTCACTAATCATATGATCACCAATCCTTTTCAAAAACTTCCTATTCACACAATTTCCCAAATTCCTATTCATTTATAAATAATTCACATTGTCTATATCCTTTGAATCACCAATGCATTCAAGGGAACATCTTTATACCATTAATAACTCATACTTCCCAAATTCATATGCATTGATATCAAACAATCCATTCCTTAAATTATAACATC
>JAOTAY010018766.1:0-14338 GCA_025629805.1 Erythroxylum baracoense
AATTTAATATTTTCTTATTTATAATTTGAATTTATATGACTAATAATATATTTTTTATGAAATATTTTATTTACTAATTTTATTTTATTTATATTTTTATTATTTTAATTTAATATTTTATTATTTATAATTTAAAATTTATATGACTAATAATATATTTTTATGAAATATTTTATTTAATAAATTTATTTTATTATTTTAATTTAATATTTTCTTATTTATAAATTTAAATTTATATGACTAATAATATATTTTTAATTATTTATACAAGAATTAATAGTTTATTAAATCAATGGGCATTTTAGTCATTTTATCTCTTTTCAACAACCGCAACTGCACTTGCCAACACCTATTTTCACGTTTCAGCAGTTGCCAAAATAGCAATCTCAAACACATAAGTACTTATTGAGAATAAGTACTTATCATTTCAGCATGTTGTCAACTGCCACCGCTCCTCCAAACCAAGCCTTAGTAAAGAACCTAGTTTCTTTTAGATGTTTCCTTAAATGAACATTACACATACAATTCCCAACCTTGACATTGAAGCTTTGTGCCGTGTAAGGATGACAAGTCGGTTAAGAGAGAAAATTTTTAAAAAGATATTGAGATCAATAATGATGATGATAAGATGGAAGATATTGATAGGTGATAGTTGTGATACGTATCCTGTTTTAGGGCTTAATTTATTATGTATTAAGTGTTAATTTGATTGTTTTGAATGTATTTAGGATAGAATTGTGTTAATTTACGTGTTTAAGCGTTTTTAATGGTCTAGTATAAGTCTTTGAGCTTAAATGTTATGTTTTTGAAGTACCTTCATGTGTTTGTTAGTGTTTCAGGGCCAACAACGAAGAACGAAGAAGTTTCAGAGACTTTCAGGCTGAAACCACAGCCCACGATTGTGGCCTAATAGGCCATGATCATGATAGAGATATGCAAGCTAGCCCATGATCGTGGCCTCAGAGACACAATCGTGATAGAAAGACTCTGCCACAGGCCAGAGAGGTATGATGCTGGTCACAATCGTGGCATGCAGGGCCACAATCGTGGTCTGCATTGGACAGACGCGCAACCAAGAGGAAAAGTCATGTTTTGAGGGATTTTTTAGATCATTTTGACCCCAAAAAAACCCTAGGGCTGCCAAAGTATTTAAAGAACATAAAGAACAGAAGATGGAGCTTTTACATCAACCACATCCCAAAAACCCCTATAGGGCTTTATCGAGATATTGACAAATGAAACGAAGGAAGAGAGACGTGGAGATGAAGTCTACGTGAAGTACTTCTCGGAACAGGAGGTTTATCGCCATTGCCTCCTCAATTATTCTGTTCCTAATTTATTGCTAGTTTTATTTTGTTCTTTATGATTGTTTAGAATTCAAGATAGCTATAGATGATAGATTCGTTGAATGTTGAATACTTATCTAAATTCACCTTTGGGAATTTTGTGTTTGATATTAATGAAATTTGATTTATTGAATTATTTGTGATTCAATTTTTGCACCTTATAATTCGGTAACAAATTGAGAGGGTGAACTGAGTGAAAATCATTAAATTATGCTAATGAGAGTTAGGTAGTTTAATAGATCAGGAATTGAATCAAACCGGTAAAATTGTGTAACGAGAGATCTCATATAAGTTTCATTAGTTTATTGGACAACTTAAGATCTAATTTAGGTTTTGGGATAAATTATGAATAAGGAGATTGTAACTTCTCATAATCTGATTAAGGTTAATGATTATAACTCGAGAGAGAGTAATCAACCTTAGGACAGTCTAGAATCGATAATTTGATAAATTCACAATCAATTAGGTTTTAATTAAAGTCGGATAAAAATTTCCTTTCTCTTAATTGGTAGTTTTTAGCTTGCTTTGTGATTGGGTAAGCAATTGCTATTGTGTTTATATTTTCATATTTGATTATTGGAATTAATTACGTGATTGAATTATTTTTCTTGTTTAGTTTTGTTTATTTAAATTATTGAGAATTGAGTTCAGACTTAGACTTTAGGATTAGATTAACCTCCTTATAGGATCAACACCTTAGGTACTACGCAAACGACCCATGCGCTTGCAGTAATATTGAGGTTAGAAATAGTAAAACTTTGTTATATAGGAACCTGCGATCAAGTTTTTGGTGTCATTGCTGGGGAGGTGATAGTTTAGTTCTATAGTTTAAGATGTTAGATTAGTTTTAATTTTTGTTTTCATTCTTTCATTTTATTTTAGAAATCGTGCTCTTGCATGAACATAAGAGTCACGAGAGGTTCAAGTCGGGCAACTGAAACATTAGATTTAGATATCAATCGACTAGAACGAAACTTTAGGAAAGCTCGACGAGAAGAAGAAGAAGAGATCGTCAAATCCTTAATGGCTGAGGAGTTTCAACATTATATGGACCATAGAGTGAACCAAGGACGGCAACAGTAAACCCTGATGGACTTTATGAGGCCAGGGTTCAATGCGGTAAATTAAGGAGTAGCTAGACTACCTATTTAAGCAGCCTCGTTCGAGATTAAACCAGCCCTTCTTAATATGCTCTCATAGAATGTGCAATTTTATGGATTGGCAAACAAGGACCCAAATGCACACATCGTGAACAAGGACCTAAATTTGTGATACTTTCTAGTATCATCAGATGTCAGAAGATACGGTCCGAATCAGATTGTTTCCTTTTATCTTTAGAGATAGAGCGAAGGCATGGTACCATTCCTTCAGCCCAACCAACATCACGATATAGGACCAATTAGTGCACGCCTTCTTAGATAAGGATTTCCCTCTAACCAAGACCATAAAGATCATCAAGAAAATCACCAATTTCTAGCAAGGTGACAGGAAATCAATTTAGGAAGCGTGGGAGAGATACAAGGATTTGCAAAGGAGGTGCCCACACCACAACCTACCCAAGGAATTCCTATTGCAAACTTTCTACAATGGGGTAAAACCAACAAAAAGAGGCACGATTGATGCAACTTCCAGAGGATCACTTATAAGGAAGACAGTTGAGGAAGTGAAAGAGTTGATAGAGGAGATGTCAAGCAACAAATGCTTATGGACGAATGAGAAGGGTAGGCAACCTACTACCTTCAAAGAGCAAAATGGGGTTGTGGTGGTTGATCAGATGATAAAAATGTAAGTGAAGATCAACAACTTGATGCGATAGCTCAATAACATAAAGGCTTCATCCTCAACACAGGTGAAGGTTGTACAACTAAAGTGTGAGATCTGTGGACAATTAGACCATGATATCACAAACTGTTACTTCATGAAGGAAGACAATCAGAAGTAAGTAAATTATATGGGGGGGGGCAATATGGATGAGGAGGGGGTAATAATCCCTACTCCAACACCTACAACCCTTAGTGGAAGAATCACCCTAACTTCTCCTGGTTAAATAACACTGGAGGATAATTCAGGCCTCAAAGACAATCTAGCTTCCAACAAGATAAAGCAAGCTCGATGGAATCAAAGTTAGACAAGATTTTTGATAAAATTAGAGGCATGTAGGATGCACATAGGAGGCTTGAAAGCAAATTCCAGCAAGTAATGAAGATTCATACCTCATCTATACATAATCTGAAAGTCTAAGTAAGCCAACTAACAGAGCCAATGTCTACTCAGAATGCTAGAACTCTTCCAAGCAATACCAAGTCTAATCCGAAAGAACAGATTATGGCTATCAATCAAACCTAGGATAAGGAACTTGAACAATTGAATGAAGAAGGAGATAAAGGAGAAGGTCAAGTACGTAATTAAGGAATTTCTTCCCAGTGAGCCCATAATTAAGCTAATTAAGGCAACTCGACCTGGAATCCCATACCCTATCTTTGCTCGGTGTAAGACAATTGAAAGTAGGGCAGCAAGGAATTTGAAGGAGATTGAAGCAAGCTAGATTTAAAGAAATCTGCCAAGAAGAAGGTTAAGGAGCGAATATCGAAAGAACAGCCCAACATCACATAAAAGAAGGAGGATCCAGGGGATTTTTTCATCCCCTGCAGTATCAATGGAGCCATCATAGAGAGGGCATTCAGGAATTTAGGAGCAAGTATCAACATGATGCCCTACACCTTTTGTCAGAATTTAGGGTTAAGTGAGTTAGTACCTATAAAGATGTTAGTAAAGACGATCGACAGAACAATGCATCAACCGAAGGGGATTATTAAGGACGTGTACGTAAGAGTTTATAAATTTACTTTTCCAATAAACTTCTACATCTTGGACATTAGAGAAGATGTGGACCCCTATGGTTCTTGGACGTCCATTTCTGGCCACTTCTCGCTCTGACATTAGCATGGTAGCTCAGGTACAAATTATGAGATTAGTGACTACACTACCATTGCGACTTTCATTCGAACCACCTTGAGTTTAAAAGAGTGTCGAGCTACCGATGTTAAAAGAAGTGCTGCATAGGAGGCAACCTATGGAAAATTATTACCTTTGATTGTTTTTGTTAGAACATTTGAATTCCGTAGTTAGGATTATTTTGTTTTCGAATAAAACAAGAAGGAATAAGATTTCAGAATAAATTGGTTGATCGATGAAGCAAGTAAAAGAGAGGTAAAGAGGCCACAAAAGAATTAAGTAGTTAATTTGAAAAGAATGTGAAAAAGGAAAAAGAAGAAAAATAAGTTGGTGGAAACTACAGGCCACGATTGTGTCCTGCAATTAGGCAGGAAGGGGAGGACACGTTTTTAAAGGAAATTTTTTACCATTTTACCCTCCAACCACCTATATATCCACTTGTAACTTCACATTTTCATTCACTTTTACTTTCACTTTATCTCTCTAAAATTGAAACCTACAAAAGCTCTCGTATCTCTCTACAAATTTTCAAACCTCTAAATTTCTTCAAAATTCTACCTAATTCCTAAGAATTATGTCGCGAATTAAACAATCAGCCAGACGGGAGCAATTAGGACGAAATCAAGTTGTAAGATGTAGGAGAAGAAATAGAGTAGTTGACTTCAGAGCACGCCTCCTGATCTACACAGAGGACGAAGGTACTCATTTCCAAACTCTAAATGCTATACAAATAGTAGTTCCTAAATATTTTGATTTTATAACACTCGATAGGTTATAATTGCGCGAGAGGGTAGAAAACTTAATTGAAAGAATCCAATAGGCCCAATTTATATGTTTCCAATTTCCTGTCTACCAGGAGCTCATGTTGAAAATTTTCACTTCACTATCTTATGACCCTTGGAACCCCAAGGAATTATGGTTTAGGTTGAGAGGAAGAACCTATAAATTGAGCATATAAATCATGTGAGATATGTGTGGATTCCCCAAATCCTCCATCATTGATCAAAATGATGAATTTTCTCCTTCTCAATATTAGAATGAACTCACTGGAATAGAACAATTTCATGCCAAGAATGTTCACAAAAACATAATAAGATCCCATGAACACTTATTGCTGCATAAATTTATATGTTAGTTGTTTTTGATAAATCAGAAATAAACAAGTGTTCCACAAAGGAACTCTTTATATTGAGATGCATTGACCACAACATTCCGATGTCCACATCCATACATATATTAAATGTTATTGATGCGACTCTGCGTAAAAGGAGCAACAATTTAGGAATGGGGTACCTAGTGTCTGCCATTGCTGAATATTATGGCGTGGACCGTAGTGGGCTAATTGTTCACCTCCCTAACTTCCTAAACCATCATCATTTATGGGAGGCTTAAATCCTTAAGCCCCACAACATGGAACTTAGGGATATTATCCAAAAGAAACATGTCAAGATTAGGGCCAGTTAGGTGAGCTTGAGTTCAGTACCGCTGTAGTAGGCAGAAGAGGAATCAACCAGTGAACAGTTCGAGGAAGAAGAAGAACAAGACTGGAAGGAAGTTCTGGATGCAATCTTTGAAACCAACAAGAAACTTGTAGAGCACACCAAAATGATGAAGGAGATAGCCTGAGCAAAAAGATGCCAGAGTCGAGCTATCCATCGAATCCATTAGTATTTTGAGTCTCAAGGCATTCAATTGCCACCTCTGACACCATCCCGCCTCCATCTTGATGAGATTTTGTCTAACTCATTTTTCATTTTCAGATTAGCCTTCATTTTATTTTTATTTTATTTTGTTTACCTTAATTTTATGATTCTTCGTGTCTTTTGTGTGTTTGTTTGTTCCCTTCTCACATTGAGGACAATGTGTTGTTCAAGTGTAGGGAGGGTCATCTGTTTTACTTTTTATGTGATTTTGCATATGGTATAATAGTAGGTTCCATTTTGTGAATTGTTTGAATGTGTCAATAGCTTAGATGGACTAAAATTGATTTAATTTTAAACATAGTACATTAGGTTGTGAATAATTATTAGCTCGCAAAATTAATGAATTGGGGTCTTTGGATAAATATACAGCTTAATTAGGATTTAATGTAAATTTAACACCCTTTAAATTGCCATATTCATTTATAATTTGAGACCTTTCAACTTAAGTAGCTTTACTAGTATTTTTCATAGAAATGAGTAGCTAAAACAACAAGTTAGGCAATAATAATTTTAAAAAAATATTTGTTAAATTAATAACTATTTCGCTGACCTTTAAGTTATGAATAGAGCTAATAACTAGTTAAAAACGTGATATAGCTGAGTAACCAGATCGACACGCATCACAAATATATGCCTTCGTGTCAAAAAGCTATAATGATGTTTCAACCAAGCTATTTAATAAACATGACTTACTTAAGTAACTGGATCGACATTCATTACCAATGTTTGCCTCTGCGTAAAAAGACTAAGTCCATGTTCGATAAGTTAAATATAAAAAATGTGTTTTATAATAAAAACCTACCGGACTTGTAATAAGCCTGACTTTTCATAAAAATATATTTAGGAATAGTTACAAATCATGAATGACCAAAGAATTATTAATGTATGTGTGCAATTAAAAAGGGTAAATAAATTAGCATTTGGATCTTGATTAATTTGTATATTTAGTTCAATGGTCCTAGACACAAATTTTGCATGTTAATAATTTGATATAACTCAAATGATTATGTTTAAGATTAAATTTATTTCATGAAGTTGAAGCCATTGCCTCATTACTACATTGTGGGTTGTGTGTTTGTTATATGTTTGTTGTTTTATTTACTTGAGGACAAACAAACATTTAAGTGTCGGGATGTTGATAGTTGTGATGTGCATCATGTTAATTTATTATGTATTAAGTGTTAATTTGAGTGTTTAGTACGTGTTTAGGATATAATTGTGTTATTTTATGTGTTTGAGTGTTTTTTATGGGTTAGTATAAGTCTTTAAGCTTAAATGTTATGTTTTTTAGGTACCTTAAAGTGTTTGTTACTATTTCAGTGCCAACAACGAAGAACAGAGAAGTCTCAAAGTGTCGGTCTGAAACCACAGCCCATGCATGTAACCTAGCCCACGATCGTGGTAGAAAGACTCTGCCATAAGCCACAATCTTGGCATTTAAGCAACGATTGTGATGATCGTGGCCTGCATCAGTAGACTCACAAACAAGAGGAAAAGTCATGTTTTGAGTGATTTTTCAAACCTTTTTGACCCCTAAAAAACCTAGGGCTACCAAGGTGTTTAAAGAACGTTTCATCAGCCACATTCTGAAAACCCTAGAGAGCTTTATTGAGAGATTAACGAAGGAAATGAAGGAAGAGAGAAATGGAGACGAAGCTTATGTGAAGTACTTTCTGAAACAGGGGGTTTCCTGCCATTGCTACCTCCGTTATTTCGTTCCAAATCTATTTCTGATTTTTTTCGTTCTTTATAATTGTATAGAATTTGAGATAGCCATAGATGATAGATTCATTGAATGTTGAGTACTTATCTAAACTTACCTTTGGGAATTTTGTCTTTGATATTGTTGAAAATTGATTTATTTTATTTTTATTGAATTATTTGTGATTCAATTTCTGCATTTCATAATTCGGTAATAAACTGAGAGGGTGAACCAACTGAAAGTCATTAAATTGCGCTAACAGGAGTTAGGTAGTTTAATAGATCAAAAATTGAATCAAACCAGTAAAATTGTGTAACGAGAGATCTTATATAAGTTTCGGTAGTTTATTGGACAACTTAAGATCTAATTTAGGTTTTGGGATAAATTATAAATCGAAGATTGCAACTTCTCATAATCTGATTATGGTTAATGATTATAACTCGAGGGAGAGTAATCAACCCTAGGACCATCTAGAACCAGTAATTCGATAAATTCACAATCAATTAGGTTTTCATTAAATTCAGATAAAAATCTCCTTTCTCTCAATTGGTAGTTTTTAGGTTGTTTTGTGATTAGGTGAGCAATTGTTATAGTGTTTATATTTTCGAATTTGATTATTGGAATTAATTGCGTGATTGAATTATTTTTCTTGTTTAGTTTTGTTTGAATTATTAAGAATTGAGTTCAGCCTTAGACTTTAGGATTAGATTAAACTCCTCGTGGGATCGACACCATAGGTACTACATGAATGACCCGTGTGCTTGCGGTAATAACTAGATTAAAATATTAAAACTTTGTCATATAGGAACCTACGATCAATAGGACCATCAGCCAACAAATATAGAACAATGAGGAATAGGTATTTAGAAACATGAATGTTTAATAACCACCTATTTAAACAGTTTTGGAAGACATTCATAGGAACCAGAGGGGGATCCTATAAGCACTTAAGGTGATGTAAGAATTGCATGAGGATCAAGGTATCCAATTAGACTTGATGGAATAGACTATAAGAGGTGTTTGCTCCTATAGTAGATATGAACAATCACCAACACCTTTCTTATCTTGATACAAATAGCATCATGATAAATGAGGGATTGATCCTCTAGAGTATAGGAATTGAGAATGAAATTTGTAGAAATTAATTATCCCTATTTGTTAGTAATTATTTCTTTCAGTTATAACTTTGTTACAATTTGTTATTTATCACTAGATGACTTAGTTATTTCTGTTAGTTATTAAATTCGACCTATAAAATAAGTTTGTCCTTTAGTTTACCTTTCACTGATTATAAGTAAATGCTAACATGTACATAAGAGGGTTAGTTATATAAAACTCTATTCGCTTTCTTTGAGTTTTACTTTACCAAGACCACAAATTTAGCAATGATAGTTCTACTTAAAAATTTATTCAATAAGGTGGTTTATTATATTCTCTTATATTATGTAATATTACATATTGGTCTCATAAATGTACATAAGAACATCAGTCAATTATAATGCATTGCTTCATAGTTGATTTTGCATAGATTGGTATGGATTTCAAATTGGAATAATAGTGCAATATTTTCATTTTCATTACTAAAACAAAAAATCATTTTGGTTAATCAAATGTCTGTGTGATCATATGAATTATACACTAAAAATGACAACACCAATCACTTCTAAATCACTACGATAAAAACTTGGCTATAAAGATTGTAAGAAACAAATTGAAGGATATTATGAATGTTAATTAATTGATTTTGATACATTTAAATCTCAACAGTTAAACCTATTAGAACCTCAAGTCTAAAATTAGAGAAAAATATAAGCATAAACGTATAGAATACAAAATTCCGCAATACAACACATCTAACTGAAGCTATAATTGATTATCTTTCAATAAAGGCACAAATGTGGAATTATGAATATCATTTATCTATCATGAATGATGGTATTCTTCCCACATAAAGTCTAAGCAATATCTAGGTATGTCTGGTATTGGATAAATAAAGAATCAATGTGTCTGGTATTGGATAAATAAAGCAACAATATAGTTTACATTGAGTCTAGGTATAGTTTGATATTAGAGAAGGTACTACCATTCTAAAATGTATATGGTACTTATTTAAAATTACTAATGGTTTTTTTTGTGTTTAAGTTGGTATTATAAGTATTGAGTCCTAGTATGATTTCTATTATGGCATGGAATTATATGTACTTAACCTTTTATTCCCATATATAAGTGAAGATGTTACTTATGTAATTCTTTTGTTGAATTATTAGTAAATACGACTAATATTGCTTACCTATTACATAATTACAAATGTAGTAATCATCAAATAATAGTCAATGACACTGTTTAACTATTACAAGGGAAACTGACAAACCCTATTGGGATTTGATTACATTAGTGCTATATATGAATCATTAAAGTCCTTATCACTTATCAGCTCCATTATTTTCTTTAATAATACTTTTTTAAGGAAAATTGTGTTAAAAAAAAAAGACAAAGCTTTAAAGGGGTTTAAACAAGAGATCTTACAAAGTTGACCATAAATCCATATTAGTAGAATTGTCCATTTAGAATAGTTTAGAGGTCAAATAAATATATAAAATTAGGAAGATGGGAACCATTCCAAATGCCTCTTGAAGTAAGCACATTCGTCCTCTATGCTAACAATCCATTTGACCATTTGAGTCCTAACATTTATAAATTTTAACTAATTTTGGAAAAAATTTATTTACTTTTTATGAATATATAAATTGAATTTTATATGGTGGCATTTAGTTAAATAAATGTACCATCATTTCTTATAAGGTTGAACTTTATGCTTTTTGAGTTGAATTTCATTAATTACATAAATGTAAAAGATATATTGACACAAAATGACAGAAACTACCTGATACACTTAATCTGGTAGACCAAAAATAAATCCCATTCTTATGCAAACGACATCATTTGTATGACTCTAGAGTTGAACTTATAGAAAGAGAAGTTATCCCTGAATCGAAACTTTTGAAAGAATATATGCATATGGTTTATCTCTTGGTTATGCCTAATCCTCCACTGATTTAGATATCTGATCACATTGAATACGTCCATCGAAGTAAATTGAGACTTTAATATACAGAGAATACACAAGGGAGCCTCTTTTACGTCATAGGGGTCTGGATGAACAAATAAGATAAACCCTAAATTATAATCAATCTTTTTTGTATTCCCAAATTAATATAATAACTTTTTGGATCATCAAGTGATTGTTCACCTTGCTCTTCATCTATAGAAAATCTTTAAGCCCGGGAGTAAAATGCGACAACTTTTAATTACTAAAATCTCATACGTCTGTCTGTTATCCCTCACTGTAAACTTTTATTAGCCAATTATAATTAATTTTCTCTCTCACCCATATGGTAGTTGTCACAATGGGCTACTTTGGACTCGAACCTTTACCACAAGTCACGCCCACTTTCATGCGGCAATCCCGCTTTGATTCGCTTAAGCAAGATTCAGCCTTCTCACATGAATGTCACTGAACAATTCTGTTTGACCTTGAACACCTCACGTGCACACAAGTGTTTAAAGTGTTTCTCTTGCACATAAAATAACACGTGTATAACAAAATAAAGAAAGCAGCAAGAAATATATATAGCTGAAGCTACTTTTTCATTGACTCTCCACAAAATGTTAATAAAAGACACAATTACCTCCTTCTCAAAGCACTTATAAGGAACTCCCTACTCGAAGACCTTACAAGGAACTCCCTACTCGAAACCCATACAATGAGAACCCCCCCCCAGAAAAAAAGCTATCAACTCTCAATGCTCTCTCCTCTAAGTGATTTCTCTCAATAAGTAAATCTGTATAGCTCTCAACTCTAATGAGCTATTTATAGGCTCCTCTTGCTTAGAAAGAAAGTTCAAGATCTTTAAGTATCTCTATAATCCTAGTTGATCCTATCAACTAAAGATTACACTGCATTATACTGACCAATGGGAAGACATCCCCTTTCCCTTAGGACTCTTCTAATTGGCTAAATTACATCAAAATCTAATACAATAAAGATTACATGTCAACTTGATAGATTGCATCCATATCTTTGAAGATCTCCGTTATATTCAGATGATTCTCCCACATGGTCTTTATCTCTTAGATTTGATGAATCTCCAATGTGATCTTCAAGTTGATCTTATCACATCATCATGTGCTATATCACCCACAATTTCCACGTCACTATTGATGTGCTTTCCAAGTCACCACGGCCTATCCACACATAGGTCCATCAATGGTCATCCATGGACAAGTCCATCTCCCATGATCAAGCTCACTTATGGTGTAGTCTCATCGCTCTATGACTAAGTACAAGTCACAATCTGAGTTAGTATAAAACCTCACATATTTTACATATTAGTATAAAACCTCACATGTTTTACATACCTTTGACCTGCCTCACCAAAGTCAAATGCCTTCACACACCCTCGGGTCTTGCATGACTTAGTTTTCCAACTCCACATGACCTCGCATCTGAATCTCACGTCTCGTTAAAGATTTCCATCAATGTGTGTCTACGCATACGCCCATGTATCGAATCTTGCCTACTCTCAAGATCTTTGCTGATACTTCCGGTATCCTTCACCTATTTCAAAAATTCCTTAGGTTTTGCTCACCAACTCGTAAGACTTTGCCTTGTTCACTCGTCAATACACCTTCCTCGTGCTGACTTGTATACCAAGCATTTGCTAAGGCTTGCTAACACTCACATAATCTCATAGTCTGGACTTAGGGGTCTAACAAACTACCCCGACTAGAAGAACTCGATGCCCTTTTCGAAATAATCTGTGGGTACTCCTCCACAAGCGGTTCCCTCAAATACTCCTTTGCCAACTGTCGAAGACTAAAGAAAGCCTTGTCTTCCAATGGCACCTTTCCCACGTACCAACTCCTCTTTCTATCAAGTTTTTTCTTATATGGTCCTCCTCCACGAGGCTCATAACATTTAAATAAGCGATGATGTTGATGGTTCCTACCCCTTAGTCATCTTCATCGCTCCCTCCTTTGTCCTTCACAACTATGAGTTCATCTACTCCTCACTCTTCTTCTTCTTCGGGCATTCTTAATCATAATGCGACCACTCACAGATGAAACATGCAACCTTCCGCTTCGATTGCTTCTTCTTATGTTCAGAAGATTCTCCCACCTTCTCTTTTCCTTTTTTCATGCCATCTTAGGTCCCACCATTTTTCTTACCCACTCCACTGGGTAGAATTGGTAGTGGCAATTGGAGATCCACTAAGGCATCTGCCGCTGCTATTGCGATAAAGAGGTCCTTCACGTTCTGCCTCCGAAGCTCCATTTTATCCCAACCTTGCACGCTGCTAATGAAGTTGAACAACTTATCTTCCTCTGACATATTCTACACGTCCAACATTATTGATGTGAACTTCTTCACATACTCCCTCACTGTGCCGTCTTGCTTCAACCCTTTCAAAGCTTCCCTTGCAAGCCATGAAGTGTTGTTGGGTAGGAACTGGTCCGTTAGCTCCTTCAACTTGTCCCACATATTAATGGGACATCTGCCTGCACTGATGTCATTAGAGATCCTTGTTCTCCACCACAGCTTGGCATCACCCATCATGTACATTGCTGTGATTGACACCTTCTCCGAGTCTGTCACCTTTGCAACTGCAAGTACTGCTTCATATCCTACAGAAAATTTTCAAGCTCCTTGACACTCCGCTTGTCATCGAAAAGCTATGGCTATACCTTCACCATAGTGCTTTCAACTCAGAAACTCGTCTTGTGCTTTGCCATCGAACGCTTTAGCACCAACAGATCATAACTCATCTCCTTACGAGCCTTCATCTGTTCCTCGAGTGCTCTTATAGTTGCTTGAAGCTCCCTCTCCAAGGTTGCAATATGTCCCAACAAAGGAACTACTCCCTCATCTGTGGGCGTTGTACCCACCTTTATGCGGCAATCCTGCTTCGGTCTGCTTAAGCAAGATTCATCCTTCTCATGTGAATGTTGCCAAACAATTCCATTAACCCTCAAACACCTCATGTGCACACAAGTGTTTAAAGTGTTTCTCTCACACACAAAATAACATAAGTGTATAATAGATTAAAGAAAGCAACAAGATATATATATATATATAACCAAAGGTAGTCTTTCATTAACTCTCCATAAAATGCTAACAAAAGACGCAAGTACCTTTTTCTCGAAGCACTTACAAAGAACTCCCTACTCGAAGACCTTACAAGAAACTCCCTATTCGAAGCCTTTGCAATGAGAACTCCGCCTCCCCAAAAGCTCTCAACTCTCAAAGCCCTCTCCTCTAAGTGATTTCTCTCAATGAGTAAATCTATACAGCTCTTAACTCTAATGAGCTATTTATAGGCTCTTCTTGCTTAGAAAGCAAGTTCAAGATTTTTAAGGTGTTGGATCGGAAAAAGAAAGCATGCTATATATGGAGAAATGATAGATTTCAAAACTTTTAAAAAATCATTTTTCTAGCGGAAGCAACAAATCCGAATCATCATGCCAATCCATACATGATATGGTATAAGGATAATAAAAAAACATAAACAAGATGAAGAGTATTACCGACTCCTTTGCTACAGCTTTAAATCCTCGCTGCGCTATCCTCTCCT